>BQKN01054424.1:0-11858 GCA_022839385.1 Asparagus kiusianus | reverse complement strand
AGAATTTTATATTCTATCTTCAGCAGGAAAGGAAACTCGAGGTGGGATCTCCACCCCCAGAATCCGAAGGATGAAAAGATTCGGATAACCCTAACTGTCGTAAGGTTTGGTTACCGAATGGGAGGTTTGAGACGATCCTAACCGCAAAGGGTTTGACTGATCGATTTGTGGACCTCTCGTTCTTTGGACGAATCGAGAGGGGAACTTGGCTTTGGTCCTAACTGTAGTAAGGTTTGACCAAGTGGGGAGTGTGAGAGTGATCATAACCGAAAGAAGGTTTGATCACTCGATTTGTGGACCTCTCGTTCATTGACGGAATCGAGAGGGGAATTTGGCTTTGGCCCTAACTGTCGTAAGGTTTGACCAAACTGGATGGTGTGGTGGAGACTATGAGTAGTCAGAAACCACTGAAAGTTCTGCGAGGGGAGAATCAACGATTAGATCTCATCTCAGCAAAAGAGAATTAGACTCTGTTAAACAAGAACATTCGGACTTCGAATATTGATTTCTTGTTCATCAGCGACCGGGTTATCCCTAAGAATACCCCGATGTGGTATTCTTCCGGGAACTTCCCGGTATCTCAATTCTTCTGAGGATACTAAGGATAGCATTTCTTCAGAAATTTGCCATTTATTGGCATCATAAGCCGGTCATCCTCTTTGGAGACTAGGCGATATGCACCGTTCGAGTAAACTGTTTCTACTACGAACGGTCCTTCCGCTTTGGGTTCAAACTTATTGAAAATCATCAGGAGACTGGTTCAATAAGTAGTATTGGTCTCGGGTTATCCTTAAGAATATTACGTATAATATTCTCCAGGAACTTCCCGTTAGATACAAAGGAACAGTTTATACTCATATTCCCGTTGGAGTCTTGAAAGAAGCAGTTTATACTCATATACTTTTTCGGAGTGTCGCTGGTTGCTCTCATTCGGTTTGTTCTGCGATTGAGACGCCGGCTTCAATCAAGGCCTGGATGCTTTTCTTTAAAGCAAAACAGCCTTTGGTGGGATGAAGAATCCTCCTGTGGTACCCACAATATTTTGGGTCTGAAATCTGGTTGGCTTCCCTCAGCTTTCTTTCTTTTGGGATAACGTCTGACGGGGGAGGTGACAGGTTTGACCTCCCTCTGGTTCTCTTCACTTCTCGCCAAATGATGTTGAGAAGAAGGAATTGAGTCACCCCCAGCGTCATTGAAAGGCGAGGTCACACCACCCCCAGTGTTACCGAGGGGCGAGGTCATACCACCCCCAGTGTTGCCGAGGGGTGAATCAGTCTTGATGACCATATCTAGATTCGGACCGTTGTCCCTTGTCCTATTTGGAATAGGCGTGATTGGCATAGTGTAACAACTAGCCTCCAATTGACGTTCTTGAACCTGCAACTCTTTTATTTGTTGCATGGCCGCCTCCATCTTAGCGTCAAATTCTTCTTTCTGCTTGATTAGCGCTTCTTGAACAATTTGAGTGAGTTGGTCAGGAGTGATGGTGAACGTCTCTCTCGTGCCTTTTGAAAGCTGTGATAACTCTTGTAGAGTTACTTTCACTGGGATGTTAGCCAACTGGGTCATAACATCGAAGTGGTACGAATTATCTGAATTTCCCGGTTTATCTCTTCCAATCTGCTGATTGACTTGAGACTGCATCGGGTTTTGAACATCTTGGTGTAGGGGTTCCTGTTGGGTCCTCTCAACAGATGTGAGTGTGGTTGTAATCGTTCCCGCCCCAGCCAGTCGACCGTACTCGCTCCCGTTTCTGGTGGTGAAGACTGGTTCCCCTCGGTGGATGGTCAGCCTTGCGACTTGTTGGTCATGCATCTCCCTCATTTGTTGCACAGCCATTTCCGCTTCAAACTTGGAGCCCTTTTTTCGCTTAGCCAGGGCCTCTTCAAGTAGCTTATTTACCCGTTTGGCCCTAATCATAAGCGATCCATAAGGTTGCCCGATGTTAGAAGCTGCGTTGTCAAACGCTGCTGCTGGGCAAGAGTCTGAATCAGTATCCGTCGTCTCTTCTTCTAGAGAAAGCTTCTTTGGCACCCTTCGGTAGTCCTTCCGGCTGATGGCTCCCGTTCGCAACCGCGTCATGTATGGGGATGCCTCGACAGGCGGATCCGGGCTGAAGTATTGGGATAATCCCCTTCTGAATTTCTTTGTGTCCTGCACATACTCTTTTCGGGTTTTTTCCATACCCCCAGCTCTATAGTACAACTCGTTAGTTTGGTAACTGGAGCAACCTATAGAGCATTGGCATGTGTTCCCCTGTATGATACCATCCTCATCAGATGAGCGTGGTTTCATTTGGGGATGTGCTGCTTTGTTAGCCTTCTCAAAAGTGGCCCGTTCAAATTTACGTTTTTGTGAACATAGAAATTGAACGGGCTTTTTTACTTCGACTCGCAACCCGATGCGGTCAGTTATAGGGGTTTCCCCTTTATCATCTTTCTTGGGGGAGTTGATTCGACCCCCAGTCTGATTTGTAACTTGGGGACCTTTCAATGGTCCCAGTCTTTCCTTGATGGGTACTCTACCTCGATTCACTGATAAGGGACCGAGGCGACCCTTCAAAGGAAAGCTGGGTTTTGAATGATCCCCTTTGTTACCTGGCTCCGTTGAAGGCACCGGATCTGGTTTTGAAGGAATTTGGGCGGCAACTCCACCTTCTTGTGTTTGAGGCACTGGTTCTGGCTTTGGCAACCACGCCCACGTGCTTGTGGACGGGCTTTTAGCACCAACCCTTTCATTCGTTTCTGTTTTGGAGGAGGAGTGGGTTGTCCGGAGTTGCTGCTCTCGTCGCTGCCTTGACTTCAAGTCTTCCATGTAGCGCACCCCATCTTTTAACTCCCTGGCCTTGGCTAGTTGTCGAGCGAGGTGTTGACGACGTCTGTGGCGGGCCCTCTTGGACCGAACTGGAGTTGTATCTTCCATCGCCTTTGTGTAGGGAAAGAGAGCTGGAGTTGAAACACCGACCATGCTGATCGACACGGGGTCGTTGCTTGGTACGGGTGTAGCAACAGCGACGGGATCTTGGGTCTTTGAGTTGGAGATCCCGCGAGCCCTTCGGGGAGATGGAGTCTTCCCGTGCCCGTTTGGAGAGGCGGATCTGGAGGAGGAGGAAGAGAGGTACTCTTCAAACTTCTGCTGGTCGAACTCGTATTCGACCTCTTCATTCACCCGGATCTTGAAGGCCGGTTGCGTCACTCCGATCTCGGCAGCGTGATCGGTGGCTCCCACTGTGGTCGCCAGCTTGTTTTCGTGAAAAGTTGCTGTTTTCATTGTTTTTCTCTTTTTGAGATCTGTTACAACTTCAGGCGTTACAACAGAATAAAATGAAAACAAATGATTTACAACTTTAACGAAAATAAACACGAGATCCCGGTTTGGTGCGGTCTCGCTTGCGTGGGTTGTTGGCCTGTGACGGGGATGTTGATATCCGTAGACCGCCGACTCTTCAAGATCCTTTCCGGGAAATCCGGCAGAGTTTCGTCTATCCGCGTGGGATTCAGAAACAGAACTTCGTCGATCCGCGTGAGATCTAGAAGTTATAAGCGTATATCTCGGCTAAAACGAGATAATAGCTCTTCTTAGTGTCACCGCTAAAGAGCAACACTAAGGAAAAGAAGGGGGAATGAAGAAGAAGTTGATGAAGATCTCTTGCTCCTCGATCCGGCAGGGCTTCGCCGCTCTCTTTTGAAAACCCCGACTCCTCACTCCGGCAGGGCTTCGCCGCTTCACACAAGAGCAATCCTTGGCTAAGATAATTCAGCCTTGAATTGGGAGCCCCGAGAATGGAGGCTAAGGGCCTCTATTTATAGGCAAATGAGAGGGGGTAGGGGGCTGCCTTGAGGACACCCCCTAGGGGGTGTCTCGGGCCTGCCGAGGCCCATTTGGGTGTCTCAACGCAGTCCGAGGCTGTGCCGTTGTCCCGCCGTTGACTCGCCGTTGACTTTTCGTCCGAACTCGGATTTGAGTGATTTCGGATGCGTTGGAATCGTGACGGCGAGCTCTGTAGGCCCCGATGGTTGGATTATCAGTGGGGTGATCGGGGCATGGCGGGCGTTGGTCCGATTGCGGTGATCGCGGGGTTTACGGTCAACCCGTATCCTCGTGATTCTGACATTCTGTCGGCTCACATAATACGTCGGTTTGCTTCAGTCGCTCACCGGCGTCATTTGAGCTCTTGTGAACCGGGTAGTGACGTTCGATCGCCGCTCGTTGACACCGAGCTATGTGCGGGGACCCATTGGCAATTTTCGATGCCTACAGACCATTAGATGATTTCAGCAGATGGGTGCTTAATCTTAGAAATGGTGACTTACAATCAATAGAAGATGTATCTAACACTAATGAGCCATTAATTGAGATACCAAAGGAATTCATTATTTGTTCAACTGGTGAACCAATAGATGATATTATATCTCAAACTTATCTAAATTTGCTAGAAAACTTTTCTAATGCAGACTATTTATAAGAGAGAGCAATCTTGACTCGGAGGAATGAAAATGTAGATACTATAAATGACATCATTCAAGAAAAAAAATACAATGTGAAGAAATTAATTATTTAAGATCAGATTCTATTTGCGCCACTTCTCTAAATCTGCAGGAAAATGAAGCAAGCTACCCTATAGAATTCCTCAATTCATTAATATTTCCTAGTATGCCAAATCAAGAAATAAAACTAAAAGATGGGACTCCAATCATGTTGTTATGTAACCTAAGTCCAACAGAAGATCTTTGCAATGGTACGAGAATGATAGTAACACAATTGCTGAAATGGATTATAGAAGAAAGAATAGTCAGTGGGTCCAATATCGAAACGAAGAACTTCATTCCAAGATGTGTCTTGACAAACACAAATTCAAAATGGCCATTCCACATGAAGAGAAGGCAATTTCCAATCAGACCATCTTTTGCGATGACAATAAATAAAAGTCAAGGACAGACATTAAATTTTGTGGGATTATACCTTCCAAAGCAATGTTTTACATATGACCAGTTGTATGTTATTGTCTCCAGAGTAACTTCACCGAGAGGGCTTAAGATTTTGATAAAGAATGAGCAAAAACAAAGCGAAAACTTTATAAATAATATTGTTTACAAAGAAATTTTCAACAACTTACAAACAAGTATAAGTTTTAAACATTGTATAAATTTAATTTTATAATATTGAATAATAGCTTTTGAAACGTTATATGTAACTCTTTATTTCTTCAGTATAACATTAAATGCTATACATAATTTGGGCATTAATAAAGAGATCAAGAAATTTATTTGTTATATCACTGGGCTATCTCTTATATTTACAATGATATAATTATGTTGCCTAACTGGTGAAATTAATTTTTCGATGCAGATTAAAAGACACGCACAAGTTGCTTGCTACATAAACAACCACTAGTTAAAAAACTGACAAACAATGATGCAATCGTTAAACTAGAGGTGAGTAAAATTTTAAAATAATGGAAGCGTCAATGCTTTAAAAGTTAGAGACCGAAATAGTTGGTGAAAGTATCACTATTGCAATGTTATCTGCTACACAAATTGTAAAATGAATGATCTCTTAATTCATGCACATGATGTTCGTAACAATGGGTTAGTGCCAAACATTGGTAAAGACAGGATTAGCAAGCACTGTGAACTAGAAATTTATTTACTTTAGTTAAATCGAAATCAATGATCTAAACAAATCATGTACAACTTTTCTAATTTCATGTCATGATTTGATATTTTTATGGAGTAATTTGGCTCAGCTTTTGGTCTTTTATTAAAATTTCTTGCCTCAACTGAAACGTACAACATCACATAGATTGCATTCTAATAACATAGTAAACAACTCCTTATCTTGCTATGAACCTTGTAAATTACTTTGCAATATCATTTTTTTAACTTAATAATTATCAAAAGCTCAAATTGAGTTCAAACAAGCTCGAAAACTACAAAATATGAATTACAAAAACAGCTACAACAACCAAACAGGCAAATAAACTGAAACAAAGATATCACAAAACTAAGCTAAACAAGCTTGAAATCAGCATCAAAGTATGAAAAACAACACCCATTCCCACACGACATAGAGCTAAACAAGCTCAAGAATACGTGATTACTTACTACGGCTCAGGATATAAATAGATTGGTCATAATAGATTGCCTCTCCTATAAAAGTATGATGCAATGTAGGCTGCTATTATGAGGGATTACCTCACCTAAACATTGTATTATCAATGTAGATTGCATTCCACACAAAATTTCTTCGCCTAAACATTACATAATTAATATAGAATGCATTCTTAATTTGTTACCATCATCATTGGCCATCTAAAAAAATTTAAATAGAAAGAAGTCATACCACTATTGACCACCAAAGAAAGCCATCCGTCATTAAGGTCAAACCGAGCAGTACATACCACAAGAAGCCAACAAACAATACCTCAATGTAAGCACAAATAGCCAACTATAACAATTAACAACAAGAATATAACCAAACACAATGATTAGCTATACGAACTGCAACATGTAAATTTGGCAATCAACAAAATATAAGTATATGTACACATATACGAATTAGCATTATAAATTGCAACATCTAAAATTTGCTATTAACAAAATATATAAGTTTGTGTGGGATTTAGTAATTAACACCATTAACGCAAAAGTATATGCAAATCATGTGAAGTAGAAAAATAGAGTGTTGTGTGCATAACATAAGCAAAACAAAAAGATTACATTAATTAAACCATCAAAGGGTGGATGTATCTCATTCTCCACCCGCTACATTAATCCATCAAAGGTATATGCAAATCACATGAAGTTGGCTAAAATAAGAATTTTTTTTTTGGTCAATGAAAAACTTTATTCATTTTCCAAATATGAAATTTATGTACATCAAGATTCTCAGATTTTGAGAAAACAATTAGAAAACAGCCCTATACATATTTATAGAGAGCAAATCCAATCAGCTTCATCTTCAGTTATAAATGGAGAATTTAAGCATACTGTGAGAGTGTCAAGCTTGATCTGCTTAACCAAGATCTCTACAGTCTTGAACTTCAGCTGGAAGATCCTCATATTTCTCTCATACCAAAGGTGATAGATTGTAGCCGATAACACTGATCTCTTAATTTTCTGTTTTATACCTTCCCCCTTAGCTTTGTACTATACCAATCCAAGAGAGAGTCCCAACTACATGATCTCCATTTGAAGTGAAGCCAATCCATGATATGATTCCACACTTCCCTTGAGAAGGAGCATTCAAAAAATAGGTGATTTCGGCTCTCTAAGCACATACCAGTGCACAATATACACTGATTTGTACTAACAATCCCTCTTTTTAGTAATCTGTCTTGAGTTAATAATCTATTATTTACTGTCAACCAGCAGATAAAAGTGTGTTTTGGCTAACATAAACCTCCCCATACCATGTTAAACCATGGGACAGAATTTGATGCAGGGGAGAGAGCACGATATAACTCAGCTAAAATAAGAATTACTAAAGAAGAAACTCCAATAACAACATTCCACGATCAAACACAATGGCTAGATTTCATTCCATGTTAAAACCATGCCTTTCTCCAAAAGTTGAGGGAAGAAAAATAATATTAGCCTATTGAACTTTAGGCACGTCAATGACATGGCAAACAACAATGTTTAGAAAACAATCAATTAACTTTGTTATGCATGTCTAAATATATTATGTTTCTGTAATTTGAACAGCTATGAGCAAATGTCAAGTACCTTTTTCATGTTTACTTCTGATTATCATAAACTATTATGATTACCCTAATAATTTTCCATTTCCTTTTCCTTGAAATTCCACAACATATAAATATATATTCTCAAATATTCATTGGAAGTGATGCTCAGGATTAAATAAATAAATAAATTCAATAAAAGAGAAATCAACTACTTACAAACAAATTAACATGCAAAATAAATGGCAATTACATGAAAGACAAAGGAAAAATTAATAATAACATGCTTAATAAGATGCGAATAAATTTGAAAATAAATCAACTACTTACAAAGAGATTTACATGCAAAATATTAGGAAATTTGAAATGCAAAACTAAATAAGTAATATTTAATTCAATAATAGATAAATCAACTACTAATTATGGAAATAAAAAGGCTCAAGTAAAATAATAAATTACCATAAATGACAGATTCCATTGCTTACAAAAAATGAACATGCAACTTAAAAACGACAGAGATCTTGATAAAAAATGCTAAAATTTTATGGATCAAACACGTACTAATGGAATACACCATAATCTTCAAAGATTCCCTATCTCACTGATCTTTTAATTGCATAATAAGAAGGGATGCACTAAGCCGGGGTTTTTCCTCAGAGGAAGGGATGGGCTAAATTGGGGTTTTCTCCGAGCAAAAGAATCGACGGATCTAGAAAAGAGAACGACAAAGAGGAAAGGGATGGACTTAATGAGAGTTTCTTCCGGGGGAAGGGATGGACTAAATTGGGGTTTTCTCCGAGGCAAGGATTCAACGGATCTAGAAAGGAGAATGACAACGACGAAAGGGATGGACTTAATGAAGGTTTTCTCCGAGGCAAGGAATCGACGGGTCTAGAAAAAAGAAGGACAAAGAGAGTAGGTATGGACTTAAGGGTGTTTTTTCCGAGGCAAGGAATCGACGAGTATAGAAAAGAGAACGACAAAGGTATAGGCTTTTACAAATAATCCATTGACATCTGAATAAATTACATATAATTCCCTAGGTTGTTGCAAAGTAAAGTTTTTTCAATTCAAACAAATATTGTTTACAAAAACAGTACAATTTCGTATTTATTGCCAATTAAGTCATTCCATTATAACATAATTAAAATTTGATTAAATCTTTGCATTATTTCTTAGTAATATAAAATTGATATTTACAATATATCATATAATAATAATAAATATTTCATGAATTAAATGTATTATTAAATAACATTTTATTTAGTTTATGCACATGGTGTATTTCGAGTTTCGAGGGTAACGATATAATTCTGTATGCTAAAATCTATATGGCTAGACATAATATTACAGTTAATAAATATCGATTTTAGGCTAGCCCATGCTTGGCATGGGCCATAATACTAGTGCATTATAATACTGGACAAGCATTTAGGGTATCTACAGTAGCTAAAAAATATAAAAAGTATGAGCCATTTTACCAAATCTCTGTCTGATTTCAGTTGTAGCATCAGCTAGTATATCATCAATCTACGGCCTCCAATCATCCAACTATTTTTAGTCAATTTGCATTTCTCCATCTACTTGAGTCTGTACCCCTCTGTAGATGCTGGTAAAGGTTGTGCTCAATCTCGAGAATGTATGCTTGAAATACTGGAGGCTCTACATGTAATGGTACGGGCGATGACACATCCTTGCTCTCACCTAAAGAAATAAAAGAAATAAGTTGTTATTGTGCATTATATCATGAATAATAAATACTTAAACTGAGTTATACCTCTGATCTCTAGAGATGATGCTGACTCTTCCCTGGTGGGTCGGTCATGATCGGGGCTTTCAAATAGCCTCCTACTCAAGTTTTTAGGCATCTGTAAGTTTAGTAAATATGCAAAACAATATATTATATATCTATATGCTATTTAGAGTGGCCAAAATAAAAACAATATATATTATTACGATAATAAAATTTTCATTTCACATCAAGCCTTTAGGCATCTGCAAGTTGAATATGCAAAAGAAGTTATTACATATTTATATGCAATTTATATTGTCCAAAAGGTAAATAAGCTACATCGTAGTCATAATAAAGTTTTCATTTTACAATTTGTAAACTAAAAAAAGTTAGGATGAAGTCCAGTTTAATTTGAATTGGATTAAAATGATAATATGACTAAGTTTAGTTATGATGATAACTAGAGTCATACAATATTATTAACATTAGGCTTATGTGGAAGTTGGGCGGTTCTCTTGTTTGGTGCATTTTAGCAGGCGATCTCCTTGCTAACATACACCTCCGCCTAGTTTTGAATGGCGAAGAAGAAGAGTAGCAGTAAGAGAATCCTTAATAGTGAGCTGAGAGATTCCATCTTCACTTTTCCATCCTTAACTGGTGCTGGAGCTTCGTCTAGTGCTGGAGTTGAATCCGATGGAACAGTAACCTCGAAAGTCATGGAAAGCACTGGACCTAAAGGAGCTAAGAGGAAGATGCCGATGAGTGAAATCTTGGCTAGATCGGATCCTCTTTCTGAACCTTTGGTTCATGCTGGAAATTTGATCGATCGACAACTGAGTAAGTCTCCCAATCTCTCCTAATGGGCTGATGATATAGATGATGATAACGAATCTGGATTGATTGATAATACCTCTTTGGATGAGGAGATTGTTAAAGTTTTTACTAAGTTTGTGCCTTCAATTGATAATGAAAAGGATAAGATAGAAAATCTGGATCTGGTGAAAACTACTAAGAAAAGTCAGATAATTTAGATCCCATAAATGGTGAAAATATGAGTAGAAATGAGTCTGATGCACGGAAAACCTTTGTTAGCCTCTTTGCTAATAATAGAAAATCTGGAAATGGATAATCCTTGAATTTTATGTCATCTCCTCAATCTAACACTATTGCTTTTTTTTAAGAAGAATGGAAGGAGGGGGAGGATTTATGGAAATGTGCAATGATTGGTCATGTTATTAGTTTGAAAGTTAAATTCAAATCTATGGAATCTTATGTTAACAAGAGTTGGGGGAAAATATCAATTCCGAAAGTTTCTTTAATTAAACTGTAAACCCTGTACATTTTGATAATTGATATATGTTTATGTGTTTATTAGTGAAAAATAATATTTATTTATGATAAATGTCTTTAAGTCATGGTTGTGCATGATAACTAGTATTTTGAGTTTAGGTGAATGTATATATGCATCAGGTTTGAGGTTGAGTTTTGCAAATTTGCAAAACTAGTGTAGACAGATTTGGAGTCTGTTCAGTCGACTGTGAGTCGACTGATAGGTTCGATTGACCCTGAGTCGACTAACGGCTGTTTTCCTGGTTTTTACAGTTCGGGTCTGTTTGGATTTTCGGGTCTGGTTTAACTATTGGTATTTACCTCATTCTACCCTAGAGATGCCCCTTTCATCAGTTCTCCCTAGAAACCCTAGCCCCCTTTCCCCTCTAAAACCCTACCTTTGGATTTTGGGCGTTTTTGGGAGATTTTCGGGGAATTTCAGCAGGTTCTTGTGGTTTGTAGTGAAGGGAATCATTCTTCAGCACACGAGAGGTGAGTAATATCTTGCCCAATCCCTCTCCTATGTTTTTAAGAGTTTTAAACATTTTTTATGAGATTTATTGAGCCTAAGAATTATTTTCAAGTACAAATCGATGTTCTTACTATGGTAGATGCTAAAAATCATGTGTTTCAGATCTCTAAATCCTCACCAGCGAATCTTTGATGAAACCCAGATCTGGGAATTTATTAAAAAACGAGTTTTCATATAGATTAAATGCTTTCATATATGTTTAGGGATTAAATGTTAGATCTAACATGAAAGATTTCGTTTTCCATGTTTTATACGAATTCTTCACTGTCTTATCTGTTTAGATTTGATAATACATTGTTTGGGTTGGATAGAATTGAATTGTAGATGTATTTTTTTACAAAATAACACAGCATGCACGAATAAGGAAACCCCATCTGTTCAGTCGACTATGAGTCGATCGATGACCCCAGTTGACTGTGAGCCGACTGATGACCCCAGTCGACTATTGGGTTTTAGTTTTGTTCTTCTTTCAGTCGACCATGAGTCAACTGGTGATCCCAGTCGACCACGAGTCGACTGATGACCCCAGTCGACTATAAGTCGACTGACGAGTGATTTATTTTGTTTCTGTTTCTGTTTAA
>BQKN01054423.1:0-25643 GCA_022839385.1 Asparagus kiusianus | reverse complement strand
GGTTCTTCTGTTAAACTTGATATACTCCAGATTGCTGTTATGTATACACACATATATCTTGTACTGACTTATTTGCCATTGTCGCAGCTTCTTCTACCTCACTATCAGCCCGCATTCAAGAGTTATTAGCTGACGAGGATCCGGACAAACTCACTATTTGCTCTGAGCTTCATGGTTTCGTTCCTTTCTGGAACTTTATGGTCGATCGTGTTCTTTTAAAAGGCTCACCTTTTGATATTTTCAAGAAACAATTTGACCGTTATATGTCGGGCATCCGAGATGAAGGATATAACGACTTAGCTGATTCAATTAGCGTATATTTAGTCGAGCTGAAGCAACGCGTTGAACTTCTGGAGGATCTTCGCACTAAAGGCCTACTCTCCTACATCGCTTCTCATATGGACTTCAAGTTGCGGGCGTGGCGTGATTCTCAACAATCTGCCAACTCTGAACTTCAAAAGCTAAAAGCCCGCAGTCATCAACTCAGGGTGCATGTCGCCAAAAGAATACAGGTTAAGATCGATCTACAACGGGATTTAGAGTTGAATCAAGCTGAAATAAACCGTCTGGAAGAGCAACTTGCAAAAGCCAAGGACGCTCGTGAGATGTTAAAATTTGAGTTGACGAAAACAACTCAAATTGAAGAAAACCTGCATCAGCAATTGAATATTCAGGACAAGAGACTTGCTGAGAAGGAACAAGAGGTCGCTGAACTTCAAAGTGTTGACGAAGGAGCCTTCAAAATTAAATTGACTGCTGAGCTTGAACAGGCCTACGCAATAGAGCTTTCAAAACTAGAAGATCAGATTCGTCAGTATAAACTCTTGTAATTAGAGAACATGTATTTGTTTTGGCTTGAACATTTTCGATCAATATAATGAACTCTTTTGCTCATTGAGATTTTATTATGATTACCGTTCTTGTTTAGAATAAATAACCATAATACTTATAGGATTTTTGGCAAATCCTCAGCCATCAACGGATTTGATATGCCTTTACCGACACCGTTTGAATCGGGCTAGTATGTGAATTATCTAAGTCCGTTTCACATATAACGTTGGGCTAAAAGACTTAAACTCTTTTAGACTTTAAACTACGGCATTGAATGTGTAGGCTACATGTGTTAGATGTAGACTTATCTCTAATAAGGGATAGAGATAACATCCCCCATGCGTGAATGACATGGATTTTAAAGTGTAGATAGATTACGTTCTGTATGAAAACGAACCTAAGTTTGTGAAGAAAGAACCTGGATATTCCAGTTCAGAGTCTCTTGTTTGTTGGTAGAGAAAAACCCAGAATTGGAGAGGAATAATTTCATATTCCGACTCCTGGTCTCTTGTTTGTTGGTATAGATGAACCCAGAATTGGAGAGGAAGAATTTTATATTCTATCTCCTGGTCTCTTGTTTGTTGGTAGAGATAAACCCAGAATTGGAGAGGAAGAATTTTATATTCTATCTCCTGGTCTCTTGTTTGTTGGTAGAGATAAACCCAGAATTGGAGAGGAAGAATTTTATATTCTATCTCCTGATGCAAAGGAAACTCAAAGTGGAATTTTCACTTAGGGAGTCCAGATTAGTTTGAATAACCCTAACTGTCATAAGGTTTGATTATTCAGTTTGTGGACCTCTCGTTCATGGAACGAATCGAGAGGAGATTCTAGTTGTGGTCCTAACTGTAGGAAGATTTGACCAAGTGGGGGTTTTGAGATGATCCTAACTGTTTAAAGGTTTGATCACTCAATTTGTGGACCTCTCGTTCATGAAACGAATCGAGAGGGGATTTTGGCTTTGGTCCTAACTGTAGGAAGGTTTGACCAAAAGAAGAATAGGAGTAGGGTACAAATAACAATGAGTTTGTTGATTTGCACAAACTACTCGGTGGGAAATTTTGACATTAAACATAAGAATTCGACATGAAATGACTTGTCGACTGATATAGATCGATGACCATTGGTCGATCTGACCTGTGGGGTTTTCATGGTGTGGGGTTACGAATCATCGAATTTCCCCTTTCCATGATTGCATTACAAGATTTTGTGAGGAAATATTAACTATCATTAAATCTCATCTCAACAAAAATAGTAAGGGGGTCTTAATTATTTTCATCATAATTAAGAATGGATTATTCGCATAATCATTTTCCATTGAGAATAATCAACTGATAACAGATTATCCTGAAATATCCTGTACAGGACTCTCTAGGAACTTTCCGTTTTACATAGGTTATCCCGAACGTATTATAGGTAATACTTTTTTAGGAACTTCCCATTTATTGGCATCATCAATTTGTTGCCATCCTGAGTGACAAGGCGGTATGCACCATTTGAATAGACTGTTTCTATCACAAACGGCCCTTCCCATTTAGGTTCAAATTTTCCTTTCTTTTTGGAAGTGAGAATCATAGGTCTTCGGACGGCAAGAACTAGATCTCCTTCTTTAAAACTTCATCGTCGGACCTTTTTATCAAAAGTCCGGGAAATTCTAGCTTGATAAAACTCGATCTGTTGTTGAACCTCCAAGCGCCTCTCATCTAACATCTCTAACTCCTCGAGACGTTTCTGATGATGTTCTTCCGTCGTCATTCCCGTTGCGAGAGCGATGCGGAGAGAAGGAATTTGTATTTCTAATGGCAGAACAGCTTCACATCCATATGTTAAGGCATATGGGGTTGTTCCGGTTGGCGTGCGGACGGTTGTGCGATAAGCCCACAGGGCTTCGCCGAGTTTGTCGTCCCAATCTCGTTTATTGGTCTTCACCAATTTTGCCAGAATTTTGATGATAGTCTTGTTAAAAGCTTCGGCTAATCCGTTAGCTGTAGGATTATAAGCGGTTGATGAAACATCCTTAATCCCGAATTTGCCGCAGAATTTGATGAAGGCGTTGCTGACGAACCGAGGACCGTTGTCGTGTACTATTCGCCTTGGAACGCCATACCGATATATGACATGGTGTTTGATAAACTTGATGACATCACTCATCTTTACTTCTCTAAGTGGAATTGCTTCTGCCCATTTCGAGAAGTAATCGGTGATTGCTAGGATGAAACGGTCCCCTTTAACCGAGGGAGGGAAAATAGGACCTACGATGTCCATGCCCCAAGTTTCAAATGGCCATGATGTTGCCGATGGGTGTAAATACTCCGGCGGCTGGTGCATATAATTTGCATGTAACTGACATACTTCACATCGTCGTGCATAGTCAACTGCATCCTTTACCATAGTTGGCCAGTAGTACCCGATTCTTCTAAGTCGATCACAGAGTTTAGGACCGGGCTGATGCGCACCGCATATTCCATTATGCGCCTCTTTGAGTGCTTGTTCTGCTTCTTTTCCGGATAGACAACGAAGTAAAAGACCATCGTACGATCGTCGATACAACATTTGTGTCGTGGCGTTGTAGTAAAATCTCGGTGCTCTTCGCCGAATCGATTCCCTTTCTTTTACATCTTCAGGCAATATACCATGTAGGACGTAGTCGATAATGGGAAAACGCCAATCTCGAACTTCGGGCTCAACTGCTGTTGAGTATACTTCTTTAATATCCGAGTCGTAGATTAGAACAATAAGCTGGTGGGTTCTCACTGTAATCAACTGCTCTGTTTCGGGAGGTTGAGCCAATGATACTGACAATGCCGCTAATGCGTCTGCATACGCATTTTGGAGACGTGGAACGTACTCTATGAAAAATCCTTCAAACGAGTTTGCCATCTCAATGGCCACCTGGTGGTATGGAATCAGGTCTTAACTTCTGACTTCATACTCTCCTCGTATTTGATTAACTACCAGTTGAGAATCCCCAAAAGCTTCAAGGTATTCGACCCCCAGCTCTTTGGCAAAATTGAGTCCAATTATTAACGCATTGTACTCGGCCACATTATTAGAACACGATCCGGTTAACGAGTATGCTCTAGGCAAGACATGCTTTTTCGGGGAAACTAAAACGACCCCCACTCCTGAGGAGATTTTAGAACATCCGGGTGCGCTTGCCACATTGGTTGCGTGGGAAGCCCCATCGAAGTACAACTGCCACACTTGTTGATGTGAGGTAGTATTAACTTCGTGAGTTTCATCTGGCAGATCGTCGTACAATTCCACTATATCCTTCGTAGGATTTTCCGCTAGAAGATCGCAGATAGCTCGCCCTTTAACCGATTTTTGTTGCTTAAAGTACAAGTCGTATTGCGATAAGAGTAAAGCCCATCTAGCTAAACGCCAATTCATGGAGGCCAGCTGGGTCATGAATACGCGGACCGGGTTTATGTTGGAAATGACATAAATCGTCTGCCCAACTAAATAGTGTCGCATTTTCTGGACGGCAAATACCAATGCAAGACATTCTTTCTCGATCATTGGGTAACGAGATTCAGCTCCTACTAATGTGCGGCTTAAGTAATATACCGCTTGTTCGTGACCGTTATCGTCGTCTTGTGCTAGTAATGCACTTAACGAATGGCTCGTCGCTTTGACATAAATCAAAAACGGTCTGCCCGATTTCGGTGTAACGAGGATAGGTGGGTTCGCTAGATATGCTTTAATATCCTCGAACGCCTTTTGGCATGCTTCATCCCAAATAAACGACACATCTTTCTTCGCGAGTTTAGAGAACAGTTGACATTTTTCGGACAGATTTGATATAAACCGACGGATATATGCCAATCGACCCTGCGATCCTCTGAGTTCTTTAAGATTTCTCGGGGGTTGCAGCTCATGTATCGCCTTCACTTTATCAGGATCGATATGAATGCCCTTTGTGGTGACGACGAATCCAAGAAACTTACCGCTCGACATTCCAAGAAAGGATTTAGTCGAGTTCATCTTTAGCTGATGAGTTCTCATAAGATCAAACATCGTCTTCAGATCATTAATATGGTCTCTTTTATCACGACTCTTAACGACCAGGTCATCAACGTAGCATTCGACGTTCTTCCTAAGATGCTCTTGAAAGATTTTCGTCATTGCTCGTTGGTACGTGGCGCCAGCATTTTTTAAACCAAAAGGCATAACAGTATAACAAAAGACCCCCATGGGTGTTCTAAATGCTGTATGCTTTTCATCGTCTGGGTGCATCTTGATCTGATTATACCCTGAGAAATCATCCATAAATGACATTCTCTCGAATCCGCAAGTATTGTCGATAATGACGTCCGTAATTGGTAGGGGGAAGTCATCTTTAGGATAGGCGGTATTCAGATCTCTGAAATCAATACAGATTCTGATCTTTCCGTTCTTTTTAAGAACCGGAACAATGTTGGCTAACCATTCAGGATGTTGTTCTTCTCTGACAAAACCTGAGTCGATCAATTTCTTGACTTCAGCTTCTATTGCCTCCATAATTTGCGGACGAAACCGTCTTTGCTGTTGTTTGATAGGTTTAGCATCCGATTTTATGTTGAGGGTATGCATTGCTACGTTCGGGTCGAGTCCCGGCATATCTTCGTAATTCCAAGCGAAAACGTCGATATACTCTCTAATGAGGGCGATTAGTTCTTCTTTCTCGTCTGGTGGAAGATCACCGCTGATAAATATAGGTTTCGGATTAGCTTCGTCACCCATATTAATTTGGACCACTTCATCCTCAGTAGGAGGTTCTCTCTATTCAAATCGGTCGCCATATTGGATGTTCATGTAGTGCATCCATGGGTCTTCCCAAATAGGCAATTGATCGTCCTCTTCAGTCGTGGAAGGATCAACTGTCGCCATGTTCGACATTAGGGCTTTGAATCTCTCTCCGATGCTCGTGTCAGAATCCCACATTGAAGTATCGGATGAATGCCCGCTCACACTTCTTAATTGGTTAATGATCTGTTGGCCACACTCGTCATCAGATGATGAAGCATAACCTAGACCTCTATTATGAGTGTAATAATTATCCGGTTTTCCTTTTGGTACATAGGTAGAACGGGGTGGAACCCTAACTCCTTGACCAAAATAAAGACCTTCACCAAGCGAGAGGTCATAGCCTTGCCTCTCCATGTAATCATTAGCTTGCGAGCTATACCGAGAGAAATGCCGTCCCGGCTTTTCCTCATCTGAGTTGCTATCCAAGAAAAGATCAGGAACTGGGGATGGATTCCCTTTTCCAAAGATTATTTCTTTCTCACCCACTGTCTTTGCAGGTAGGATCACCGTTGTCCCGGCTGAATTTTGCAAATATTTCGTCACCGTGCAAGACGAACGAATTGGCATGTGTAGATTAGGGTTATCATATAATTCCTGCATTATATTATCAAGACAAGGCGAATACTCTAAATCATTCTTTATTACTTCATCGGCAAGTTGTCAGTTACAACTTTCGTCCGACGATTCATCACCGTCAAGATCGATTACAAGAGGTTCAATGTCATTTAGTACAAGACCTTCACTATAATCGAGCCCGGCTTCGGTATCAGCTTCTTCTCCGCTGTCCGTGCCATGGGCCGATGGTTCAGTATCGGACTCAGCACCATATAGAAGGGAGTCAGTAAAATAGTTTTCTAACCCCTTGAATGGTTGCTTATCCGCGACCACCGTCTTGACCTCCTCATTAGTGTCGACATATTTCAAACACTGATGGAGGGTGGAGGGCACTATAAGATTACCGTGGATCCATGGACGACCTAACAGTAAGTTATAGGAAGTCTCTGCATCGATCACATAGCAGGTGACTTCAGACTTTAGATTTCCGAGTTGACACTTCACCCGGATTTTTCCTAACGGTCTTGATCCGCTAGTGTTGAATCCATAAATAACAGTTCCCGTTGAGGCTAACTTGCTGGTGGGAATTCCGAGATGGTACATCAACCGAAGTGGCATGATGCTTACAGCAGAACCCGGATCGACTTGAATCCGGTTGACCATGCTCGAACCGATATATCCAGTAAAATATAACGGTCTATCATGCTTCGAATTCCTGACTTGCATATCTTCTTTTGTGAAAGCGATGCAAGGGAATTTGGTGGCTGCCAGATTGCAATGCTGCACCGACGACTCTGGCTTTTCAGGAGTTGGTTTGATTCGAGTGAGGAATACCTCAGAATCAGCTAAGGCTTCTTGTAAAGCTTCCCTAGTTTCTTTCGAAAGGCGAAGCAACTCGTATAGCGTGATCCTTGCTGGGATGTTAGCTAATTGAGTCATGACGTCAAAGCGGAATGGAGTATTTGAACTTTCCGGTTTGTCTCGTCCAATAGGTTTGTTGAAACGAGACTGCTTCGGAAGTTAAACTTCTTTGGGTTGAGGTTCCTTCTCTTTCTGTTTAATCACTTTCTGAGGTTTCTCAATTGGTATGGGCGGGGTAGTAACCACCCCCAGTTCTGCAAGAGTTTTACCATTAGGATTAGAAGCTTCAGGATACTGGTAATGATATTCATTTCCACCCCTTGTTGCGAGAACTTCTTGTTCTTCATCAGAAAGTGGCAGGGCTGCTATCTCTTCATCGTCTTGCTCCGGAATTGCCGAGGCTCCGTAACAGGACTTCTCCTTTCCTTTACCTTTCGATTTCTTCTTTGATGTGGATGCCGTCCACTGTTCATCTTCAAGCAAATCAGGATGAACCCAAAGGATTTCGCCGTTAGGGGCCGTGTGCGACACTAATCCCTTTTGGTGCTGTCCATGAGGATCATCGTTGATGGTTTGCATCTTCACTTCTGATACTAGCTCAGCTTGAAACCAGGATAAGGGAACTGATCCAAAGCTAATGGAGACCGCGTTTGCACCCACCTTCTTCTCCTTAGGCTTCGGGGTCACAATACCAACATCAATTAAAGTTTGTATTTTGTCTTTTAAGACATAACAAGCTTTAGTAGGATGGTGAACCCTCCTATGATACGCACAGTATTTCGGGTCATTAATCTTCTTCGCTTCTTCTTGGTTTGTGACCGGTGGAAGCTTAATCTTGTTATTATCCAGCAGGTATTTGAAGATAACCGGGACTTTATCATCTTTGAACGAATACTCCTTCGGGAATCTGGGCTCAGAGGGCTTAAACTGCTTCTGAGGCTGTTGACTCTGATTCGGTGCCAGCTGGAATGTTGACTGCTGCGGTTGTGGTTGTGGCGGCTGTTGTGACGTTTGATGTGCGTCAACAGCAGCTCTTGACCCTCTTCCTCTGCCTCGAGGATTGAAATTATGTTTCTGATTTTGATTGTTAGCTGGTGGCTGACCTCTCTCCAAATTCCTTCTTTTGAGAAACCGTTCAGCTTGTTCACCTCTAACCTTCAACTCTTTCCAAGTCTTAGAGGGTACAACCCCTATTATCTCCAGTACATCCAAAGACAAGTTGTTATGGCATGTCTGTAGGATAAACTCCTCTGTGAGTGGATCTCGGTAGTTCACCGCCTTGTTCCGGAACCGTTTGACAAAGACGTCAACTGATTCCCCATTCTTCTGCTTCTCGTCCAACAACGAGCCAATGGAGACCTCCGTGTCGTCGTCGAAGAAATTGGTGAGAAACAGTTCTTCCATATCTCCCCAGCTATTGATGCTTCTAGGTTTCAGGCGTCGGTACCAATCGAAGGCAGACCCGCGGAGGGTTCCTACGAATGACCGAACCATCAGGGCTTCATTTCCTGATATTGCGCCGAGATGTGACTTAAAATAGATCAAGTGCTGAGTTGGTGAACCCCTGCCATCAAAAGGAGTAAAGTTAACCAAATTAAATTTTGGGGGATAAGGAATCAAATCCCACTCCCTCGGGTACGGGTATGGAATGCCCGTTTTCTTCACTTCCTGGGCCGTCATCAGTGCATTGACCTTGCTCTCAAGATCCTGCATTTTCTTGTCTTCTTCCTCAGCCTTCTTCAAATAAACTTGAGTAGGTTGGGTAGCTGATTTGACCGGACCGCTTTCAGAATTGTCTTTATCAGGAGGAGGATCATCAAAGATAGTCTCGTCTTCCTTGTCATCGTCCCCAGCTATATGTACAGGTTTGACATTGCGTTTGCTGGATTCTGCCTTTTGGCTCGATTCCGGTTGACTTTGTTGAGCTTGTAAATCCTG
This sequence comes from Asparagus kiusianus, assembly GCA_022839385.1. Classification (NCBI taxonomy): domain Eukaryota; kingdom Viridiplantae; phylum Streptophyta; class Magnoliopsida; order Asparagales; family Asparagaceae; genus Asparagus; species Asparagus kiusianus. Next base: position 16,667 of record BQKN01054423.1, on the reverse strand, counting down.
TACCTGCTGCATCGTCAACTCCATCTCCGTTTTGATCTCAGCTCTGATCTCCTCGCGTTGTTTGGCCAACGCTTCTTGCAGTATCTGAGCCAACTGGTCTGGCGTGATGGCGAAGGATTCTCTTGCTTGCCCCACACTGGATGCGGTATCGTCTGAAGCGACCGCAGAACAAGTATCTGACAATTCGTCTTCCGATGATAAACCTTCATGCATCCTCTTGTAGTCTCGGCGTCGGTTGGCCCTCCGTCGTAACCGCTCCATTCTTTGAGAAAGACCCCGCTCAACTCTTCCTTCTGAAGAGAAATCAGGGTCCGGGTTGACTAACTGTTGTTTTCCTCTGCCGGTCATGTTAATGGTGACCTCAGGGAATTCATCTTGTCGCCTTGCAGGCTTCTTCTGGTTGAAACGTCTCGCTTTAGATTTTGACGTTTCGGTCGACAGTCTCTAAAATACGAAAACTCGCTTTGGAGTTTGTGAGCAACCGCATTCCGTCAACACTGCCTTGATGAGTCTCTCGCATGCGCAATGCGATTCATCTTCTCGGACAATTCTTTTTCTTGATTTACTGTTTTGATAGTACAGCTCATCACTACCGTGATTTGAGCAACCTATCTTTGGTTTGTGAACCTTGTTAACATGCACAGGACGACTAGTCCTCGCCTCTGGGCGATCCAAGGTTAAGTTTTTAAATACACCCCCTTGCAGGAGTGGAGTCTTCACGGGTCCTAGACGATCATGGACTGATATTCTCTTGTCTTGGACCGGATCAATTCTGACAGGAGGGTTTTTGCGACCCCCTGTATAGGAAACCACCAAGGGTTTGCTTACTGGATCTGGATTTTCTTCGACTGGTTTTTTGCCTCGATCGTTGACCGAGGGACCAAGGCGATCTGCCATGGTGATCTTGAACTTAGATAAATCTGGGCTAACCCAGGGTTTCACTGGTGATGTAGTAGACGGGCCCGGAACAGACGTTTGCGGCGTCTTCGGCACCCAAACTTTACGATTTTTTGGTAGCTTTTCAGACACCAATTCTTTCTTAATTCCTTGCGCTTGTTGGCAAAGAGCACGAGCGCGGGCGGCTTTCTCCTTACGCCTTTGTATTCGTTCCTTTAGGGTTGAACGAGCCCTTTTGACGAGGGTCCATTCCTCCGTTGTAAGTTGTGCAGAAATGTGATTACTTTGCCGTTGAGGCAATTGTACTGATTTCTGTTTCCTCGACTCTAGGTCCGCATAGTAGTGGACCCCATCGGTTTGTTGCATGGCCTTGGCCAGTTGTCGAGCACGGCGCTGACGCTGTCTCTGACGAGCCCTCTTCGTCAGCACCGGTGAGCAATTTGTCAAAGACTCCTTAATTGGTACGGAGTCGTTTGGAGCAGAAACGTTGCGGACAGATTCCTTAGCAACGATCGGGCGAGAATCTTCATCTGCGGCCTTCATTGGCATTGCAGACTTGAAAGTTTTCCTGGGAGAGGAAGTCTTCTTGCACTTGCGCGGGGAGGGCGATTTTGAAGGTGAGGATGATAAGTATTCCTCGAATTTCGCCTGATCGAATTCGTATTCGATCTCCTCGCTGACGACGATCTTTATCGGCTACGACACGGCGGCTTCGGCAGCGAAGCCGCTGGCTCCCACTGTGATCGCCAGTTTGTTTTCAGCAAAAGTTGAGTTTGTTGATGAATTCATTGTCTCTTCAATTGATTACAATAAAATTCACAGAAATAGTCTTTTTATAAGACTTCTTTACACAACAAAGCGAAAATTACAACTTCTGAGAAAATAACACAACAGCTGTCTATCAACTATTGTTTTTGTAGGACTTTGCCTGTGCCGGGAACGCTTTGGTTTGTGGACCACCGATTCACAGATCGTGAGAGGGGGTTTATGATTCTTCCTTCGTTATCGAAGTGAGAATTGGAAACGATATCTTATCGAAGTAAGATAGTCGTTCTTCTTGAAATCAAGTCTAAGCTCGAATGTCAAGGAATCACTCCAGGAACTAAAATCTCTGCTCTCTCTGCTCTGGAATGCTCTAACAAATGCTCGATCCTCGTCAGAAATGACCCTAGGGGGGTATTTATAGCCTCAGGGGTTCATAACTGCAAAACTTAACGAAACAGCAAATCAGTACGGCGCGACAGTATTTTACTGTCTCGCTGGGCGAGACAGTGTTTGCTGTCTCGCCTAGCGATACAGTAAATTTACTGTCTCGCCCAGCGATACAGTAAAATACCGTTGCGCAAAACGAATATTTTCGCTGTAACTGCCTCCCCACGTTTCAAACTCTGTTATTTTGGCAGTTATTCACGTGATTTTCGCCCACGTTGTTTCCCACGTCCCTTGGCAGTTAATGGACACGTGTAGGGCAGTTGTTGAGGTGGTTATTGACCATTTCAACACAGCAAACACTGTCTCGCTGGCGAGACAGCAAACACTGTCCCGCTGGCGAGACAACAAACACTGTCCCGCTGGCGAGACAGCAAACACTGTCTCGCTGGTGAGACAGTTCATATCTGTTATTTTTTTGTGATTTTCCCAGTTTTGAATGATTTTCTATGTTTGGATATCTATTGGCATTTTTTTGACGCCTACAGTATTCTCTCGATCTTAATTATAATTTGTATTCCGATTAAAAAAGAAAGGAGAATGATCTGGATTCTCCCCTTTGTTTAATTCTGGGTTCTTCACGGTGACGATGGAATGCCTTCCTCGAATGCTCGCGTCGAGTTTGCTCTCCATTGACGATCCGAACGTCTTGATTCACTGGAACGATATCTTCTCCTCACGATTTGACGCTATGGAGAACTTGCGTGACAAGTTTAAAACTCTGAATGAGTTGATAACTCAGAGCGAGTTTAAACTCTTGAAAAAGAGTTGATTTGAACCAAAAATCGGTTAATAGCCAAATGAATTTGCTGTTGCTCCAGGATGCCTCAAGATCTCCTTGTTGCCAATAATTTCTCTCCAGCCGATCTCCTCAAAAGCCAGCCTTTGATCTCTTCTTTGTTGCTGAAAAGAAGATCGATCCGAGAGCCAAAAATCCAGCCCGAACTCAGTTGAGTTTTCTCCTATTTATAGGAGATTAAGGGGTGTAACCAACCCTTAAATCCGCTCCAACGTGGGCGAGAATCCCTCAAAACATGGGGAAAACGGTTTTGAAATCATTTAACTCATGTTTGAATGAGTCAAGCGCCCAAGTTGGCGTTCAAGATCCTAATTTCGTGTTTTAGACTGGAGACGCGGAGTTGGGCACCCGCTGGATATTGAAAAACGTGAAGGCCACCCGCGTTTTGTTTGCTGAGGGTTGAAAACGGGGGGGGGGGGGGGGGACGTCTGCATTTCAAGAACTAAAACGCGATGGTGAATTCCGCGTTTTAGAATGAGCTAATGACTTATAGCTTCTTCTATAGAGCGTTGCAAAGACCATTGTTCAGTAATCTTCGTATTGGCTCCTTGAAAATATAAGAGTCGTTAGATTATAACCCCCGATGTTGATTATGAAGGCTGTTGATTAGAGCTTTTATTAGTTATTATGAAGGTCGTTAGATTATAACCTTCATCAATCTACGTGAAAGTCTTTAAATTATAACCTTCTGGAAGTCGTCAGATTGTAACCTGCATTATTGGTGTTTGATGGGGATTGGCTATCTGTTATGATTTTTAGACAGCCTACACTATCTTCTACAGATGTGAGACCCAGCTCACTGCTGTTGACACCAAGGTATAAACATACCCCGTGGTACTTCGCCTTGTATCATAATCACCGACAAAATCTGTATCCACGTATCCTTGCAGTATCAACTCATTCCTCTTAAAACATAGTGGTATATCCGTAGTCCCTCTCAAGTATCGCAATATCCACTTCACGGTCTCCCAATATTGCTTCCCTAGATTGCTTGCAAACCTGCTCACAACTCCCACAGCATAGGCGATATCCAGCCTCGTGCAAACCATCGCGTACATAAGACTACCAAAGGCTGATGAATATGGCACTCTGCTCATGTGCTCCTTTTCTGCATCTATCTTGGGTGATTGCTCCTTAGATAACTTGAATTGACTTCTAAGGGGCGTGTTGACGGGCTTGGCATTCTTCATATTGAATTTCTGAAGTACCTTCTCGATGTATTCAACCTGACTCAACTTTAACGTTCCTTCAGCTTCATCTCGACTGATTCACATCCTAAGAATTTGCTTCGTTGCACCCAGATCTTTCATAGCAAACTCATTTGTCAACTGCTTCTTCAATTTATTTATCTCTTCTAAATACGGTCCTGTAACTAACATGTCATCAACATATAATAATAACACGATATAGCTGGACTCGAACCTCTTAAAGTAGCAACAATGATCTGAATTACATCTTCCATAGTCATTGATCTGCATAAAGTTGCCGAACTTCTTGTACCACTGTCTTGAAGCCTGTTTCAAACCGTACATGTTCTTCTTGAGCCTACGCACCATCTCTTCCTTTCCTTCTTCAATAAAACCAACATATTACTTCATGTAGATTTCTTCATCCAAGTTACCATGAAGAAAGACAATCTTCACATCCAACTGCTCAAGATAAAGATTTTCAGTAGCTATTAAGATTAATACCAGTCTGATGGTTGTAAGTTTTACAACGGGGAAAATATCCTCGTATAATCCACTCATTCCCGCTGTTGGCATCCTTTCATAACTAATCTAGCATTATACTTATTGCTTTCATCACTCTCTTGCTTGACCCGATAGACCCATTTGTTATGTAAGGCTTTTTTCTGTGTAGGTAGTTGGGCTAAACTCTCATGTTTCATTTGAGTGGAGAGAATTCATCTCTTCTTGCATCGTATACCCCCACTGCTGAGATTCACTAGCTTGCATAGCCTCCTTATAGCACTACAATTCTCCGCTATCTGTCAAAAACAAATAATCTAGTAACGAAAGATATCTGAGATTCGATTTGGGTACTCTGGATGACCTCCTAAGCTCCACGCCATTGAAAGTGGTCTCTGCATCTGGAGTCTCCTCCGTTCTTTGGTCAGAACTGACACTGTCTCCCTCATCTGGAAGTTCATCCAAATCCATGTACTCGAATCCACCTGTATCCTTAGTGCTGCTCCCACTGCTTTGGCTATCCTTGACATTGTCCATGTCCTTGTACATTACCTCCTTATTGAATATCACATCTTTGCTCCTGATAATTTTCCTGTACTTCTCATCCTAAAGACGATATCTGAACTCATCAATGTCGTATCCAATGAATGTACACTTCTGTGACTTAGCTTCTAGCTTGTCCCTAACATGGTCATTGATATGAATATATGCCATGCAACCAAATACTCGTAAATATGAGATATTAATCTTCTTACTACTCCAAACATCTTCTGGAATCCTAAAATCCAATTGAATTGATGACCCATGATTGATTAAGTAAAGTGTTGTATGCACCGTATCCGTCCAAAACATCTTAAGTAGACCTACATGTAAACGCAAGCTTCTTGTCACGCCCTGCTTCCCAAAATACCCAGGAATCAGAAAGTGAACAAGCCCGCGACATATTAGATTGAGAAGAAATATGCGCTATCATTTTTTTCTTTTCTTTTCTTCTCAATCCAATACGCTAAGCGTCTAGAAATAAATACAATATGAAGTCACAGGTCCCCGATCACAATCAGCAAGAATATAATGAACAACACAGAATAAAATAATACATATCACAAATGAATATTCATCCCAGACATAATATTCGGGTCAACATGCCCTTATACAAAACTATCTAAATGAAATACTGGAGAGATACAAAAATACATCGATCAATGGAAAAAAAAAAGAACTACAAAAGTAAACTGGAACCATCAAAGAATAGGCTTCGACTCCTTTTTCTGCTCCGTCTACAAGGCACTTCTGTTGAGAATCCTCTAGCTCCTGATAATCTCCCAGCTGAATCTGTTCTTCCTCTAAGTCTGACGTACACCAGAGAAAACAGGTGTACGTCAGCGTGTATGGTACACGCCAAGACCTGACCCCACAAAGAAAATAGAACGAACGGAAATCCAATGCGACAAACGATACGATAACAGAAATAACAAAAGAACGTACAACTAAAATCCACAAATCAACATGAAAACACTAATAAATCATGATAACATAAAGCATCCAAAATCGATCAGGTAACGAGATTAGGCAGCTGGCGATCAGACTAATCATCCAAGTCACAAGGGCATACACTAGATGGAATTAATACTTAAAAATCTACAACAAGAGACGTAGTACGTTGAGCAAAATAATCCAAACAAGGAAACCCTCATGTATATACCATATGTCTCAAATTATAGATAATTAAATATTAACCCTGATCTACGTATGAAAAGAAACATAACTGGCCTACATCTCACAAGAATCATACTTAGATAAGAATCAAGGTCATGTAACTAGCCATCCTATCTCAAGCCACTGCTCCAAATCTCACTTCCGCGTGCAATGATATCTCTGCTCCTCAGACCCACCCCAGAGTAAAACGATCCACTGGCGCGAGCCTGGAAAATACCAACAACCATGATATCAATGTTCCTCAGACCCACCCCAGAGTGAAACGATCCACTGGTGCGAGCCTGGAAAATAACCAACAACCACGATATCACTGTTCCTCAGACCCACCCCAGAGTGAAACGATCCACTGGTGCGAGCCTGAAAAATACCAACAACCACGATATCACTGCTCCTCAGACCCACCCCAGAGTGAAACGATCCACTGGTGTGAGCCTGGAAAATATATAAACATCCACATCCGATCACATGAACCAAGAATTCCTCATCCCAACTCTTCTCGCTTTTCTAAGTCGACAATCATAATCCATACTATAACTCGGGTTCACCATCTAAACTCAGTCAACTCACACACACATGTCACTAAGTCCATTCATGACATACGAAGCCACTAATTCATGAACTACTAGGGATTCTCAATCACAACAAGAGGCAATAAATAAAACTAATTTCACGCAACCACATCATGACATGTCGAATACAGTAAAATATTCACAAACATGAAATGTAATCATGAACAACAACTATGTAATTCAGAAAATAATCCATTCTCCAAAATAATTTCTTTTAAAATTATTTTTCATTATAATAATCCAAAATATTCTCTTTTCCAGAATAAATCCTTTAAAATTAGGGAAAAATGTGTCCAGGCCCCAAAAACAGAAAGTTCATGTGACCCGCCCCCTTGTATTTTGCCCCATGTGTATAAGCCCCAAATACACACTGTATTTGTGTTAAGGCCCCAAAGTACCAGATCCTGAGAAAAGCCCAACAAAAGTTACAAATTTACCCTTTGATTTGATTGAGCTTGGTAACTGCGCCCATCCCTTTAACCCCATCTCATCTCTCTCTCTCTCTCTCTCTCTCTCTCCCCCCCCCCCCCCTCTATCTCTCAGCTTCTCCTTCTCTCTCACTTCCGTCATGGCCGCTGAAAATTGATCAGACCCTGGGGAGGTCGTGGAAGGCGAAGGCGAGGACGGTGGTCATGGAGTCGGAGGTCGGGGAGTCATCTTAGAAACAGCTCGTGAACGCGGGTTCAACAAACACGGAACATGGTCCGGGGACCCGCGAGCTGACGGAGCCCGAAGCTTTGGTCTGATGCATCGTTGTTCTCCCCTTTCTAGGTTACGGAATATCTTTACCCAAATCAATGTTTTAATCAAGATAGTGCTCTTGTTTTCTTGTAATTTATGAAGGGAATCGATATTGGGTTTTTGTAGTTTTTCTCTTTCATTTAATTGAAATATGATCTCCTTGGATTCTTGAACAGTGGTTTGGGTTTTTCTTTAATGCATTTTTCTTGTGTGATTTGGTGATTGAGAGAGTTTTGTATAAGAGATTAACAGCAGAAATTCAAAAGCTCACATTGAATCTTCAGGCATATCGACATTTAGCTAAAAATTGAAGATAATTTGATTAAAAGTCGACTAAAGAATCTAAGAACCTGTGAATTTGAAAGGGGGTCAAGGAAAATTAGAACTATAAATGTTAGTTCTAAGGGCTGTCATGTTAGTTCTAAGGGCTGGAATGTTAGTTCTAAGGGCTGAACTGTTAGTTCTAAAGGCTGGACTGTTAGTTCTACCAGCTTCCATGTTAGTTCTGTCATCTCTTACGTTAGTTCCACCCTCTTTCATGATAGTTCTGTTATCTCCTACGTTAGTTCTGTTCGCTGCCATATTAGTTCTGTCCGTTCTACCTTCTTTATGAGAACATTATAAACAATAATATCAGGACGAACACCATTTTTAAGCATCATTCTTAAAGTTTAAACCCAGCAATTAGATTGCTATGCTTGCACAAGCAATCGACCAAACTACAGTATGCTATGTCATCTGGCATAAATCCCCTCTTTAGTATTTGAAAGAAAATTATTGCTGCTTCCTTCAACATTCCTTGCACAGTTATTCCCTTGAGAAAGATGGTGAAAGTAACTATATCAGGTGAAAATAACTAGATGAATTAGAACTAGAACTAACTTGAAGTGAGTTACAATCAACATAATGAGTTAGAACTAACAAAGAGCACAAGAGCCTAAAACTAACATGAATTAGAACTAACATGCAGTGGGTTAAAACTAAAATGAATTAGAACTAACATATAGTGGGTTAGAACTAATATGAATTAGAACTAGAACTAACATGCAGTGGGTTAGACAAAGAACGAGTTAGAACTAACATGAATTAGAGCTAGAACTAACATGAAGTGAGTTTGAACTAACAAAGAACAAGTTAGAACTAACTTTAAGTGAGTTAGAACTAACAAAGAGCAAGTTAGAACTAACAATGAAGTGAGTTAGAACTAACAAAGAACAAGTTAGAACCAACATAAAATTATTTAGAACTAACAAAGAGCCCAAGAGTCCAAGGCCCAAGGCCCAATCAAAGACCTTTAAATATATATTGTAGGTGTAGTGGTTTGAACTCCTGACCTCCTCTCCAAATTCCCAAGCTTTACCACTTGACCAAGTAGCCAAAGTATTAATGTTAGTTCCACTTAAAGTTAGCTCTTACTTGCCATTAGAACTAACATAAAATAAGTTAGAACTAACATGAAAATAAGTTAGAACTAACATGAAATAAATTAGAACTAACATGAATTAGCTATTGATAGAGTTTAAAAAAGGGCATAAATAAGTAGAGTTAGCTCATGTTTGTTCTATCGAAGCTCATGTTAGTTCTAATAAATTAGAACTAACTTGTTATAAGATAGGACTAATTTGGTATAAATTAGAGCTAACTTGTATAAAATAGAACTAACTTTGTATAAATTAAAACTAATTTGTTATAAAATAGAACTAACTTGGTATAATTAGAACTAACTTGGGATAAATTAGAACTAATGTGGTTAAAATTAGAACTAACTTGTTATAAGATAGGACTTAACTTGGTATAAATTAAATCTGACTATTGTCCGATTTGCTAGCACACTTCTAAAAATAGATCTAACATGGTACCTATTAGAACTAACAAAACAGACAATAGAACTAACAAGAGCGTTAATAGAACTAATAATAGAACTAACAGAACTAACACACTGAGCATTAGAACTAACAAAACAGACAATAGAACTAACAAAACAGATATTGTACCTAATAGAACTAACAAAATAGTCAATAGAACTAACAAAACAGACAATAGACCTAACAAAACAGACAATAGAACTAACAAAACAGACATTGTACCTAATAGAACAAACATGCTACACATTAGAACTAGCATGCCACTGTACAGAACTAACACACTGAGCATTAGAACTAACACGAAAACACATAGAACTAACACACTGAGCGTTAATGGAACTAACTCTCATTACAACTAACAAGAGCGTTAATAGAACTAACAAAATAACTAACATAACTAACACACTGAGCATTAGAACTAACAGAACAGACAATAGACAATAGAACTAACAAAATAGTCAATAGAACTAACAAAACAGACAATAGACCTAACAAAACAGTCTATTAGAACTAACAAAACAGACAATAGAACTAACAAAGCAGACAATAGACCTAACAAAATAGTCAATTAGAACTATCAAAACAGACAATAGAACTAACAAAATAGACAATAGACCTAACAAAATAGTCAATTAGAACTAACACAACAGACAATAGAACTAACAAAACAGACAATAGACCTAACAAAACAGTCATGGTACCTAATAGAACTAACATGCTACACATTAGAACTACCCCGCACAACTAACTCAGTATATAGAACTAACACACAAAAACAGCAGTAAATATAGATATAACTGGTCAGCACTAACACGCCAGCTAACATAAGTAAGTACAAAGAAAATCAGTACTAACCCGAAGAAGGGGTAAAATTAAAACTGTATTTGTTCAGATGAAAAATATAAATAAAACTAGGCCAATGCGTTAAGCATTAAACTCGATTGGTGCCGGATCTTCATTTGTTGCTACCTTCGCTGGATCGAAAGCGATCTGAGAAACCCCTTTCACCGTCAGTTGCCTTCCTTTTTCCCCGACCTGACTTATTGCGATGTGAGGATGGAGAGCTTGGAGCCGTGGAACCACTATCCGCCCCGGCTGGGTCTAATGGGCGATTATCATTGGGTGTTGGGAGAGCTCTGGGATAATTGGAACCCCCGACTCCTTGGTTGCGGAGAAACATCTGCCACTGGTCTCTTTCGACCGTCATGTTTCTCCCGTCCCAAACAACCTCAATTAACTCGGGCGTGGATTCCTGAAGCAATTCCAACTTCTCCCCGCTCTGGCCCTTCTCCAGTATCAATTCTAACAGGTATCGTGCTAGTTCTAACAGGAGCTCAACTAGAACTAATATAACCACTAGAACTAACGCTTATATTAGAACCAACACTAGCTGGAAGTAGAGCTAACATGAAATCAACTAGAACTAACACGGGAACCACCAGAACTAACATGAGCTTAACTAGAACTAACATAGCCACTATAACATGGTATAAACATATTAGTTCTACTTAAAGTTAGTTCTAACATGAATTAGAACTAAGTTAGAACTAACATAAAATAAGTTAGAACTAATATAAAATAACGTTTACCACTAGACCAAATAGCCTAAAGTATTTATATTAGTTCTACTTAAAATTAGCTCTAACATGAATTAGAACTAAATTAGAACTAACATAAAATAAGTTAGAACTAACATTAAATAAGTTAGAACTAACATTAAATAACTTAGAACTAACATTAAATAACTTAGAACTAACATGAGTTATTGCTCATGATAGAGTTCAAAAAAGGGCGGGAAATTTCCCTCTATTTTTTTCATCAGATCGCATTAATGGGCGTGACTTTCCATGTAGTTTGTGGACCAGATGTCTAGGGAAGATAAGTGGAGGGGTAATTTCGGGTTTTTTTTTTAAAATACAATCTCTTTTTTTATACTGCTGACGTGGAGGGACCTTAAAATATTAAATGGTACTTTTTGGGGCTGAATCACATGGGGCAAAATACAAGGGGGCGGGTCACATGAACTTTCTGTTTTTGGGGCCTGGACACATCTTTCCCTTAAAATTATTTCTCATCAATTATTATTCTAGAATAATTCATTTTCTCAAAAATAAATTCTTTTTAAATATTATAAATCCTATAAAATGATTCTGTTATCAAAATAAATTCTTTTACTTCATTATCATTATTCCAAAAATATTATTTATCGCACGACTATGATTTAATCGATATTATTAAGCAAACAACCCACGCAGATAACTATATTACAACTAATCTACACATATAATTAATAACTATTGAAATAACAAGAAGAGGCGGGATCTTGCACATAAATAATCTACGTCAAATATAAGAATTAGAACGAAACTAAATGAGGATCGGGATCTTGCCTACGATGAGTTGGCTACGGGTGTGGCTAGTGGCGTCGGCGGGTGGCGCGACGATCAGCGTCGGGAAGAGAGAGGGGATGCCGACAGAGCTCTGAAGGCGTGGGCGGCGTGTGACGGTCGGATCTGAAGAAGAGTCAGGTCTAGTCGGAAATAAGGCGGAGAGCAGCGACTTGGGGGCGGTGGTTGGCGCTGGCCAAGGCGGCGGGCCGCTGGGGGAAGGAGAGGCTGTCACGGGGCTGGACGACGAGAGGGAGAAGGAGGAGGACGCCGGAGGCGGCTAGAGGTGAAGGTAGCGGGTGCGGTGGTGATGTCGGGGTCTGGTTGTCGGAGTTGTGGAGCTCAGGTGGTTGATGGTGGAGCGGCGAAGCTGGCGGGGCTCGCGGCTGAGGGCGACGAGGCGGCTGGGTTCAGGGTTGGGTGGCGTGGGTCAGGGAATCTCGACGGTCGGCAGCCAAGGCGGCGGTTGTTGTGATAGGTGCGGGGTTTGGGTTTGGTGAACGAGAGAGGAGGAGGAGATGGGGTTCTGATTCTTGGGGGGAGAGAGAGATGATGTGAGAGGGGGTGTACGTGAGAGAGAGAAAATAATGGTGAGAGGTGAATTATTGGAGAGAGAGAGAGAGGGAGAGAATTACAGGATTAAAAAGGAATGTGTTAAATAGTGATTAGGGGATTGATTGTGAGAGATTATGGAAAGAATTCAAAAGAGAGAAATTTAAGGGAGAAAAAAGATTATGGAAAATATTTACATAAAATTCAGAATAAGAATTATATTAATAAATTATTAATAACCAAAAAAATCTTTATATTTATATTTATATGTTACTGTACTATGCTCAGGTTATATCAATAATAACAAGATCATTAATAATGTCAGTGACCAAATATTTATATATATAAAAAATTTCAGTAAGCTATAAATTAATATTTAGCAAAACTAATAAATACAAGACTATATATTTTATTTATTTATTTATTCATTTATTTATTTTAAAAACTCAAAAAATTCCAAAAATTAGGAAAAATATTAATAAAATAAAATATAATATTTTAAATACTAGAAAATACGTATCGAAAAATTATGGTTGTTACACTTCTCGCATGCTCTGTCAATGTCCTATTTATCCTCTCTACAACGTCATTCTGTTGTGATATCCCTGAAGTAGTCCTCTCTAAATGTATCCTAGTTAGAGCACAGAACCTCTTGAACTTCTCCAGATTGTATTCTTCACCATTATCTGATCTCAGACATTTCACTTTTATATTTGTCTAATTCTCTACCATGACTTTCCACTTTTGAAGATCCCGATCACTTCTGACTTATGCTTCATGAAGTATACACACACATTTCTTGAGTGATCGTCGATAAAAGTGACATAGTACGCCGAACCGTCAAGAGAAGACACGCTAGTTGGACCCCATCCTAGCTCCACAAGTGACATAGTACGCCGAACCGTCAAGAGAACACACATCCACATGAGCTTATCTTATTTTCATACATAGTATATTTGGGTTGGTGAGAGTTGTAACAATTGAGTGTGAGCTTTCATTGTGTTCTCATCCATATTAGAGAACAAACAATTGTTGTAATTGTACTTTAGTGAGAGGATCACTTTGTAATACACTTGTACATCGAGAGGAGTATGTGGTGAGAGTCGGGATCGTCCCAAGAGGAGTGACGTCGGTTGACGAACCTAGGGAGAGGTTGTATCCAAGCACTTGAGAGAGACACGTCTAGGTCCAACACTTGAGAGGATGTAGAGTGAGATTGCAAGAGTGTTGATTGTAAAGTTTTCGGTTAGCTAGAAAACCGAGTGTGAGGTGTAAACATTATTGGTTAGACAAGCCAAGCACGAGGATAGCCCTAAGAATCTGTTGCCGAGAAGATGATCTGCAGAAGCTGATCTCTAGATCTCCAAAATTCTCAAATATCTAAAGATATCCCCCCACCTCCCCCTCTTCGATCCGAACTAAGCTGATTTTTAACTATTTATAGGCGATTAGGGGGTGTAACCGCCCCTAAAATCACTCCTTTGTGGGGCTAATGGAATGTAACCGCCTCTTAAATCACTCCTGAGTGGAGTTATGATCCCCTCAGATCGTATGAAATGGTTTTGAAACCGTTCAGCTCGTGTTTGAACGAGTCAAACGCAAAATCCTAGTTCTGGCGTGAATTCTGCATTCAAACGCAGCGTCTGGAAGCTCATTTGCTGCGTTTGTAGCATTTAGAAGCTGTGTTGGTATCTTGTTGGAAGTTGCATTGGTAGCTTGGAAGCTGCGTTTGACAGCGGATGGAAGCTACGTTGACAGCTTTTGGAGACTGCGTTTGCGGCCGAACATGAGTTGCGTTGGCAGCTGGATCTGATCTGTGTTTACAGCATTTGGAGCTGAATGTGAGGTTCATTTGCACTGCGTCAGCGGCTGTGAACGCAGTGCGTCTTGATGCTGGTACGCGGGGAGGACTTCCGTGTCTTGGTTTGAAGAGACCGTTAATTTGTAGTCTCTTTTTGTCAGAGCATTGCAAAGATCATCATTTTATAATCTTTGCTTCAGCTCTTTGATAAGTGAGAGTCGTCAGGTTGTAACTCTCGTTGTTGATTATGAAGGCTGTTGATTAGAGCTTTCATCAGTTGTTGCGAAGATCGTCAGATTGTAACCTTCATTGATCTACATGAAAGTCTTTAAATTATAGCCTTCTGGAAGCCGTCAAATTATAACTTCTATCATCGGTGTTTGATAGGGATCAGCTATCTGTAGTGATTTTTAGACAGCCTACAGATACTAGCACCACTTTGAATTTTTTTTACAAACTATACACGTCGGGCACTCTGACGCTTACATTCCCTTCATGTAGCATGTGTTTGCTTTATTTTAAGTTGCACCTGATTGTTGCTGCCCCTGTGATGTTTCCCCTTCTTTATGGCTTTATCTTGATTAGATTAGTGTTTTTTTTATATCCTTGCATGTTAGTACCTATATAAGTTGTGAATAAAAAAAGTGTTGTACAATAGACATGAATAAATTTGGCTACAACATTTGAATGCATCTTGATTAAAACCGAACAAACCGAACCGAACTACACCGAATTGACTTGCAACAATTCAGTTCGGTCTTGAATAATGGGTGGTTTGGTTCGGTTGTTCAAATTTTGATAAAAACCGAACCGATCGTCCGTTTGCACAACCCTACCCACCATCATCTTTTTTTTTCAAAAATAAAAAGGATGCTTTTGATACAAGCCCCTTAATTATTTAGTATTTGGATTACTCTTTCAAATTATTAAAACTGCTACTAAAACCCTCAGCTCTTATATTTTATTATACTGCTTTTGATTAGAGAGATTAATTAAAAACATTAAAAAATAGAGGGCTTAATCAGAACGTGAGCCAATAGAATTTTTCAATGACTTGAGAGGCTCATTTTGAGGAAAAATTCCCCAAGGACCAAAAATATGGGACCAAAAGGGGGGGGGGGGGGGGGGCCATGTGGGGTGTCCCCTCCAATTGCATAATGAGATGACCATCATTGATGGTCAGCTCTCCTATTGCATAATGAGATGACCATTATTGATGGTCAGCTCATTATACAATAGGAGGGAGACACATCACCTGTCCCGTCTGTTGGTCCCATATTTTGGGTCATTGTAGCAAAGCTCATATCCTTCAAGTTTTCTGTATTCGTAAAATTACTTTTCGTATCAATATTGACATTTGTTACATTATCCCCAAATCTTTCACACCGAGTTGTTTCGCCCCTCCCAATTAACAAAAAAAAAATGTTGCAACCTTATTGAAAATTATTGACATTTATGAACATCCTACATTTTAAATATCAACATTGCTAAGTGGGAGGGGCCAAAAAGCTCAATGTGAGAGATTTGGACGTAATTTTGAAAATATCAAGATTTGGAGAACAGTTTTCCGGATATAGAAAGATTGAGAGGTGCATATGCAAAAATGCCAAAAAAAAAAAATATATAGATGGATGGATGCGGATAAAAATAAGATGAGAAGTTACCGCAGCCCTTTTTAGTTTTTACCAATGCTTGGACCGATTAATCCCATTCAGAAACCAGCCTCTCGCCTTGTGTCTGAAAATCAAACAAAAAATTAGCAACAGCGAGCAGCTACTACCACCTTCTAGGGCTCAAGCTTCACTCTCTCCCCCACTTCGATTTCTAGGGTTTCCACTAGGGGAATAAAAAAAAAGAAAAAAACCTAATTCCCTCCATCAATCCATGGCCAAGACCAAGCCTGGCAAAAAGGACCTCGATTCCTACACCATCAAGGGCACCAACAAGGTCGTCAGAGGTAAACCCCGCGTAAAACCCTAATTTATCCACTACATCCCTTTCATTTCCCCTCATTTGATCCTCCCGTCGATCTTCCAGTCGGCGATTGCGTCCTGATGCGGCCATCGGACTCCGACAAGCCCCCGTACGTCGCTAGGGTTGAAAAGATCGAGGCTGATCATCGCAATAACGTGAAGGTTAAGGTTCGGTGGTATTATCGGCCGGAGGAGTCGATTGGAGGAAGGAGACAGTTCCATGGAGCTAAAGAACTGTTCTTGTCTGATCATTATGATGTGCAGAGCGCTCACACGATTGAGGGGAAATGCATCGTGCATTCTTTTAAGAACTATACGAAGCTGGAGAATGTCGGCGCTGAGGATTACTTCTGTAGGTTTGAGTATAAGGCTGCTACTGGAGGGTTCACGCCCGACCGAGTTGCTGTGTGAGTAATTCGGAATTTGTTGTTGTTGGGTTTGGTTTGTTGGGAGTTGTTTGTTGCTAAAAA
>BQKN01054419.1:0-15974 GCA_022839385.1 Asparagus kiusianus | reverse complement strand
CGAGCTTCGGATAGCTTTCGGCGCGTCATGGCCCTGGCCCTCCGTTCTAATGGGTGAGGTGACCTGCATTTATGAGAATGCAGGTCGGTCCGGCGTCTGTCCCGTTTGCTTGAACTGCGGACGGACGTCGGACGGACTTGGGACGCTGTTCCCCCCTCCTGTCGCATCGTGGGAGACAGGGGAGGCTTTTCCCTGGAAACCCGGCTTTCGGCCTACGCAGGCAGACGTGGCTCTCTGTAAGTGGCTTCGACACACGAGGGCGGGTCCGAGCACTCTCCTGGCGGGCGGATTTGGTTAGTGAGGGCGGATTCGTGTGCCAGCGAATCCGCTTAGTGGCCTAAGAGAAGGTGGTCCTGTTCTGTGGGCGAATTCGTTTGCTAATCTGCCGCGGTAGTTTTTACCGTCTACACTTACCAAGCAGATCTAAACTCTTCTCTGACATGTGCCCAAGCTGTCTATGCCATAATCGAGTGTGCTCATAAGGGTCTCTACCACTTCTATCAGTTCCAACTACTGCATCTCCTATCACTGTCGTACCCGAGAGAGTATATAGATTACCATGATGAATACCCTTCATCACTACTAATGAACCCCGAACAACCTTCTTTACTTCGTTCACTGTTATAATCTTGCAACCATCAGAGTCCAAAGCACCAACTGAGATAAGATTCTTCCACAAGTCGGGAATGTGCCTTACGTCCGTTAGGGTTCTGATCACTCCATCATGTATTTTGATTTTTATATCACCAAGCCCCACCATTTTAAAAGTATGGTTATTCCCCATCAATACGGTTCAACCATCAATGCTTCTATAGGTAGTAAACCACTTCCTATTTAGGCACATATGGTAAGAGCAATCCAAATTAAGAATCCACTTACCGAAAATATCTTCACCACCCGTAACTACGTAGTATTCTTTATCGCTCCCTTCATCCGAGAAGTAACTCGCCTCTTCCTTGCCTTCTCTCCTCTCTTGTTAGGACAATTAACCTTGAAATGCCCAACCTCACCACATTTAAAACACGACATTCCTGTAAGAGGTATTGATTTCAATCTAGACTTTCCTCCATTGCTTTTTCCTTGCTCTTTGCTCCTTCTTCTTACAAACAATCCTTGTGCTTGTTCCTTGTTACCACTAGTAGACATGTCACTAGTTGTAATTTTTCAAAGATCATCTGCCAGAAGTGCCGTTCTAATCTTATCTATCTTTAAATTGTCACCTACAAGCATTAATATTTGTACCAGGTTCTCATAAGACTTTGGTAAAGAAAAAAGTAGCAGAAGTGCTTGATCCTCATCTTCTACTATCACATCAATGTCTTTCAAATCTGATATGATTCTATCAAACTTGTTGATGTATTCACAGATTGACGAGCCTTCCTCCATCTTGCAAGTATACAATTTGGATTTCAAGTAGATCCTATTTATTAGACTCTTCGTCATGAAGGTACTCCCTAACTTTGACCACACGCCCGCAGCCGTTTCCTCTCCATCCACTAAGAAAGTAACATCCCTCTCAAAGCATAGGATAATCGATGCTCGTTCTTCGAGATCTAACTCTTCTTAATCCTCATCTGACATATCTTTGTGCTTCTTTTCTCTTCCTGCCAAAGCCTTGTACAATTTCTATGAAATCAGAGAATTTTTCATCTGCATCCTCCAATAGGAAAAATCATTCTTCCCATTGAATTTTTTGATCTCATACTTTTTAACTTTAACTGTTTTACTTGTAGACGTTAGTCTTCGCTTGTATTAATAAATCCGCTTCTCTTAAAAAAATTTAACAAATACCTTGTGTGCACCACACAATAATCAAACACTAGCTCAGATCAGAAGTTTTACCACCACCAATCTGAATAAGGGGCTCGAATACCAATTGATGGGAGTGAGGGAATGCCCATACTGCCACGGAAGCTAAATCAATCCCGAGAGAAAACAACCCTAGCTTAAGTTTACGCCAAACTCAAACCAACCAATACAAACAATAGCGAATACACAGATAAAATAATAAGTAAATAAGACGAGACAACGAATTTACGTGGTTCGACAAGCTTGCCTACGTCCACGGGAGCCACACAATTAATTTCTTATTTAACCACAAGAAATTACAAAACTTGCTAAGAGAAGATCTCAAACTTGAGATCTCTCTACAGTGTTGCTTGTGATTTATTCAACTAAAGCAAAACTCAATCTCAATTTTGTTGACCGAAAATTGCTCCTCAAAATCTCTGAGAAGAGCCGCTGCCACAGAGAGAAAAATCCTCTCTGTTAAAATTGTGAGAGAGAGTGAGAGCTCCACACCACTCTCATGAATGAGGTTTCCCTTTTATAGGGAAACCCTAGGGCGATCTGTGATCCAGCTTGATCCAGCTGGCTCCCACCTTCGACAACCATTAGGCGAGCTCCGAGATCTCATCAGGCGAGCTCTCCACCCAGGCGAGCTCTCCAAGCTTCAGGCGAGCCTCCTCGTCTCTCCACGCTCGCGGCGACAAGCGAGTTTCCTCGCCTCTGTCAGGCGAGCTCGACCTCGCCTCCATCAGGCGATCCGCCGCCGTTCGCCTCCATTCTCATGTGAGATCCGCCACCATTCTCTTCATTTACTAATGCAGCTATGATGCTCAATTATGAATCTAGTTTAGCAAAAGAACATAAAATTCAAGGTGATAGAAACAATGAGGACGTCAAAGAAATATTACTCTCCAAAACTAAGACCATAGAAATTTGGACAAAATAAATTTATCCCTTTCCATTAAACTACTCAATATCTCTTCTTTCTAAAATTTCACTGAATAAATGAAATTCTTTGAAACTTTCTTATTTATAAATATCTCATCTATGCTTTCATTAAAAATTATCCAATATTTTTTCCTTAAACTTTCGATTCAAACAAAAAAAAATCATTTTCTAAATCTTATGCTAATAATTATTCAATATAATTTTATTTATAAAGATAACATATTTCTTCTTTCTTACCTTCTGTTGGAACAAAATGACAAATGTAAACTGAAAAATGAGATGCAGAGGCATATTCTTCTCCTAAATAAAAATAAGTAGTCATTCATAGAGAAAATTTTTATGTGAAATGATAGAAGTAAAACTGGGTGATTGTCGTTAAAGATCCTAACGAAAACTCTGAAGTTGTGGTGATTAATAATTTTCATATTCTAATGGTCTTACCACTTTGTATCGTTCCTTGCGCTCTGCAATTGTGTTCAAATCCACTTGAAAGTGAAAATAACTATGAAACAGATTTAAAATTTTTTGAACAAGACATTTTATAGAATATTACTAATTCATGTGTAATCTAACCACAATAAGATAGAAAAATTAAGATTCTATATGCACACTTCATATATCTCTAGACAGACTCAATCACAACAAGATGGATATCACTAAAGTTAGTACATCAATATTGCTATTGTAAAATGATGCACTATTGTAAAATGATGCATTCTTTGTTGGATATAGTAGTATTACAGTATCTTTTTTCTTTGTTTTAGTCCTACATTAATTAGGATTCTAGAACCTTTCCTCTTACTCTTGTATTTAAGCAGTTTAATATAATGAATAAGATAAGTCTATTCTCTTCGCTAAAGCTCTGCTCTTAATATGGTATCAGAGACATCCTATTGATTCCAAAGAGACCTCTTTCTTCTTCCTCTACATCAAGTCGCCGAGGGGGTTTTGCCAAAAACTCCACGCTCCCCCTCGGCAGCCTTGACACCCGATTCAACTTTGATGCACCGCCGCATCACTTATAACCTCTCACCGTTCTCTGCTCTCTGCAAAATCCTAGCCCTACCTTTGCCGAATGACACTATTCATCTGGGGTACTGTTCACCCGCAGACTACTATCCTATTTGAGTTAATGTTCATCCTAAACCTCGCTACTTCGATACCAACTTCGACAACAACCTCTTCTTGGCTGCCACTGATGCTAAGGATAGCCCTCGTCATCGTCGATCAGCTCTGATCAGGTTGGAGTCGCTGGTCGTCGTTGTCCTTGCGGCTTCAACTCTCGTCCAAACCCTACGGCTGCAAACTCTCGCCTTGCAAAACCCTAGCTGTTCCTTCACTGCAAACCTCTACCTACCAACACTACCATCACTCCGATTGGTGTAATTATACAAACTATTCTTCACATGCACACAAGGTGTTCGACGAATTGCCTTAGCGAGATTTCTCTCTCTTTGGCCGGCCTCTGGTGAAGCTCTCTCCAGTCAAACACTTTCCACGCACTGATGCTCACAAGATCTGGTCACCGTGCCTCATCTCGCGACCACAGGTCCACCCTCTTGCAACCACTGTGCATGACCGCTGATCACTGTTGCAATATCATACCTCACCACTTGCAAGATCCAGTCACTGCACATTCTCCCGCGACTGTAGGTCAGCCCACTCACAACCACAGTGCATGACTGCCTATCACCACTGCAATAACATGATATCACCGCCTACAATTCCAGTTACCGATGTGCTCCAATTCAACTGCTTCTCGCTAGGTCATGCCAACAACCATCTATGCAAAATTTTATTCATCTTATCAAAACTCATAGTTCTCTATTAACCATGAGTTTGACGGGCCGTGTTAGATATAGTAGTATTAGGATATCTGTTTTCCTTTGTTTTAGTCCCACATTGATTAGGATTCTAGAACCTCTCATTTTACTCTTATATTTAAGCAGTTCAATACAATGAATAAAATAAGTCTTTTCTCTTCCCTAAAGTTTTATTCTTAACATTCTTAACAAGAGACAAAATAAGTAACATGGCAATCATCCTACATTATTGGTAAAAATTCAGAACCCTTGCCAACTATATCAATGCTGTTTTTCTATTAAATACTACCTAGATTCATGTACTAAATTTACAGCTGTCGTGCCCTTATAATTTGTCCCATCCTGATTCTCTAATCTATTTCTAGTTCTCTGTCTACCTCTTATATGCTTCCAATTTTTTTTTCTTATCTCAGTTTATTTCTATTCAATCCCAACTCAACATTCTCATTACACACTTATTGAGTCTCATACTTGTTATCGAGTTGGTACTTCTCTTTCGAACGAAATCTATCCAGGAAATACTCAAAAATTTGGTCTTTTGAGAAACTCTCATACTCGTATAATAGTTATAGACATTATACTCTGAAAGCTAAGTTGAATTTGATCAATTGCTGGCACAATCTCGATGGAAATGCAGTGAAAGATGTCAATAGCCAACAAGTTTCCACAAAGACATCCTTATCCACCTTATCAATTTTATTGAAAAGATATACACGAACCAAAAGTTTTACTATTGGCAGGTTACAACGAACACTTTTTAAAGTAATTACATATCTTTGATAACTCAACATGCTAGAAGAACTACAACTGCATATTGCATGAACACTACCACAAACTATAGCAGCCCCAACGGTTACAACCGTTGGGGCTGAGCGTGTTCCCTAACGGTTACAACCGTTGGGACTGCTAAAACACCCGTTAGGACAAATCCCGTTGGGACTGACTTTGTCCCAACAGTTGAAAAACTTGCCCCAACAGTTATAACCGTTGGGGCAAGAAATTTCTATTTTTTAATTTTAAAAAATAGAAAAAAACGCTCCAACGGTTGGAACCGTTGGGGCCTTAATCAGCCCTAATAGTGGTAACCGTTGGGGCCTTAATTAGCCCCAACGGGTACAATCGTTTCGGCAAGTACCTATTTTTTTTTTAAAAAATAATTATGTTCAAGATTAATCACTCTTAATAAAGACAAAAACACAATGCATACACACAAAAAGTGTGACAAAAGATAACATTTGTATTCACAAGCTTTAATCAAAACTGGGTTCTACAATACATCCAAATGCTTTGCAACAAGATTCACAACCTCTAAGTACATAATTTAAACCAACAGCTATAACAAGCTATCATTCTTCTATATAGACAACAAAACACACTATAAAACACAGTAGAGCTTCGATGAAGTACAATACCGAATGTTCCCTGTTCTTTTATTCATGAACTGTAAGATGAAAGGATTTCTCATTCATCCTCTTCTTCACTTTCTTCGCTGTCCTCCAACGTGAAGTGGTTAAAGTTCTCTTCCAAAGGTGGAAATCCATCTTTTGAATCGTAATCAAATTTAGGACCGGTTTTTGAAGGGGCCTCCTCAGTTCCTGTAGTTTTAATACACCTCTATTATAATGATCTTGGATCGAAAATTTTAAGGATCATGTTGATGAAAGCATTAATGGGCTGCAGGCATAATATACCTTCAATGTCTAGAAGTTGTCTTGGAATTCTTGAGTTATTTGAAAGCCACGCTTTTTGTACTGATTAAACATGTACAGTAATCAGGAAACATTATAGCACAATACATGATGGTTTATCAGATACAACAACAACCAGCTTATAAGGGGCATCTGACAGAAGTGTTACGATCTCCGACCTAATCAAGAAGCAATCACACAAATTAAAAGGCCATCCCTGATCAAACTGGAAGCTTAAGAACACAGAAACACAGACCTTCATGTTGTGCATGGCGGAAGCTTCTTGTGCAACACGAACAATAACTCGAGATAAACCACAACCAATAAGAAAAACACAACCACAGCAAGAACAAACGATTTACGTGGTTTGGAAAGTTTCCTACGTCCACGGGGCAAGGAGGGAGGGAGTTCTTACTATTAAAAATCAGAGAATACAAGTAGAGTTACAAATCTCACTGATCAAACCCTAAAACAAAGCTCTAGATCTCTCACAACTCTCCCACAATTGGATGCAATAATTCTCTCTCCAAGACTGCTCAAAATCATCCTTGCTCTACCCTAATTAATCAGGTATAGGGTTATATATCAACTCAAAAACAAACCGGGTCAAAAACCAAAAGCCCAGCCCAATCCAATTTGCGGTCGACCGCGACGGTCGACCACAAAGGTTTCACGGTCTACTGCGGCGGTCGACCGAACCACAAACCCAAGACTTAAATCGATTACAGTCATCCGCGATCGACCGCCATCAGCTCCGAATCCTACTGGCCTTCGTGCACGTTCGTGATCAACCGCCAGTCTACCTGGCTGATTCTTTGCTGTTTTATACATTTCTTCAATTTTCCACTTCAGCGAATGTTTCCACCAAAACTGAGCCGACACCAAATCATCCAATAGTCCCTCAACAAGTCAGGGAACCAAACTAGAGCTGAAACGTGATCTCTCACCATCTGAATCAACAGATCAAACCGGTTGTATTTGAAAGACTGCCTACGTATCCTCTTGCCTAAGGAATTAAGCCGAACGTAGTTCACCCAAATGGCCTCCAAAGGCCTTATCACTGAAGGATGTTCAAAAGCTTCAAACAATGACCAAATTTCACTCCTGAAACAACTTTGGTCAACATATCTACAGGGTTGTCATTCGTGTGGACCTTCTCCAATATGACGTCTCCATCATCCAAAACATCACGTACAAAGTAGAATCTGACGTCAATGTGCTTCGTGCGCGCATGATAAACCTGGTTCTTCGCCAAATAGATAGCCGACATGCTATCACAACATATCCAATGGTCTCCTGAGCGATCCCTAAGTCCTTCAATAATCCACGCAACCATAAAGCCTCCTTAATAGCTTCAGTTACTGTCATATACTCTGCCTCCGTAGTAGAGGGAGCCACTGTGGACTGAAGCATGCATCACCAACATACAGGTGCACCTGCCAATGTAAAAGCATAACCTAAAGTAGACCGGCGTTTGTCAAGATCTCCAGCATAATCTGAATCCACATATCCAATACAATCCTGCCCATTCTTCTCATACTTCTAGATTACTAAACCAACATCCACGGTGCCTCGAACATACCATATAATCCACTTTACTGCCTCCCAATGACCCTTCCTGGGGTCGTGCATGTATCTCGATATCATGCTCACGGCCTGTGGCAAGTCTGGCCTCGTACACATCATCGCATACATCAAGCTACCTACTGCACTGGCATATGGGACCTTCGACATATAATCTCTGTCCTCAACTGAAACATGTGACATCAATGCTGAAAGCTTGAAGCGGGGAGCCAATAGTGTGCTAACTGCTTTTGCATTACCGTCAAAGCTGAATTTCTTTAACATCTTCTGCAAGTAGCTCTTCTGTGTAAGTTTTAAACTCCCTTTCACCCTGTCTCTCTCGATCTCCATACCCAATATCTTCTTTGCCTCTCTAAGATCCTTCATCTCAAACTCAGATGACAGCTCATCTTTCAACTTTTGAATAGCCGAAGAATCCTGGAAGCAATAAGCATATCGTCAACATATAAAAGCACATATATATGCTCACCATTATGTAGCTTGTGCATATAAACACATGGGTCATATGGGCTCCTTCTGTACCCTCGGCCAATCATAAAATTGTCGAATCTCTTATACCATTGTCTTGGTGACTGCTTCAAACCATAAAGAGACTTCTTCAGCTTACAAACTAAATCTTCCTTTCCTACAGCTTTGAATCCCAAGGGTTGTGTCATGTAGATCTCCTCATCTAAATCACCGTGTAGAAAGGCTGTCTTCACATCCATCTGGACCAAATCCAAATCCAACTGTGCCACCAACGCCAATAAAATCCATATCGACGAATGCTTCACAACGGGTGAAAATACCTCGTTATAATCAATGCCCTCAAGCTGTGCATATCCTTTGGCAACCAATCTGGCTTTGAACCGAATGTCCCCAACAGAAGATCCCTCCTTCTTCGCATATACCCACTTGCAACCAATAGCTTTCTTACCCTTAAGTAGATGTGCAAGTGTCCAAGTGTTGTTCTTTTGAAGAGACCGCATCTCCTCCTCCATAGCTTCCCTCCACCTGATCGAATCGGGGCTAGACTCTACCTCCCTAAATGTGGCTGGAACCATATCATCAACGACCTCTACTGATAATGCATATACGACCATGACATCATTATACCTAGCTGGCCGACGAATCTCTCTCCTCGGTCTATCTGCTACAATGGACTCCTGAACATGACCCTATTCTTGAGTCCCATAATCCACTGTATCCTCTATCTGCCCGCCTGTCAACTCATCTCCTCCCAGTGT
Organism: Asparagus kiusianus; assembly: GCA_022839385.1. Taxonomy (NCBI): domain Eukaryota; kingdom Viridiplantae; phylum Streptophyta; class Magnoliopsida; order Asparagales; family Asparagaceae; genus Asparagus; species Asparagus kiusianus. Next base: position 6,917 of record BQKN01054419.1, on the reverse strand, counting down.
TACCTCTGTAGGAGCCTCAATGGATACAGTGCTCTATGGAGTGAGTGGAGTCACATCATCCTTCACCTGCTGCGATATCTCTCCTGTCTGGTCTCCCTCCACTTGCTGAGGGGCTCGAGGCCTCATCATGTACGCCTCGTCAAATGTGACATCTCTGCTAATAACTATCTTCTTGTCTTGTGGATCCCATAACTTGAAGCCTTTGACCCCATCTCTAAATCCCACAAAGACTACTTTCCTCGCTCTCGGATTTAATTTACCATTACTAACATGATAATAAGCTGGACACCCGAATATCCGAAGGGACTCATAGTCACTAGCTACCGAACCAAACCAATGCTCTAATGGAGTCTTCCTATCTATCGCAGTGCACGACAACCTGTTCACGAGATGGCTCGTATAAACTAACGGATTGGCCTAAAAGGATCTAGGCAATCCACTCTGTGTCATCATACACCGTACCTTCTCCAGCAAGGTACGGTTCAATCTCTTAGCCACCCCGTTCTGTTGTGGTGTCTCTCGAACTGTGAAGTATCTTTTAATGCCGTGATCCCGACAAAACTGCAGAAACGGATCACTCTTGTACTCTCCACCATTATCTGAACGTAGAGTCTTCACCTTTCTACCTGTCTGCAGCTCTACTTTCTTCTTTTACTCCACAAAAATATCTAGGACCTGATGTTTATACTTCATATGGTATACCCAATTCCTCCTGGAATAGTCATCAATGAAAGTGATAACATAGTTGGCCCTACCAAGAGATGTGTTCTTGGAAGGACCCCAAACATCTGTGTGAATGTAATCCAATATACCTCAGGTGTTGTGAACAGCGGTACCAAACTTAACTCTAATCTTCTTCCCAAGTACACAGTGCTCACACAGCTCCATCTTGCAGGTCTTAGCACCTTTCAATAGCCCCTGTTTTGCCAATGACTGTAGGGACTTATCTCCTGTGTGTCCAAGTCTCATATGTCATAAGGTGGTAGTGTCCTCCTCTGTAGTGATAGAAGCTGCCAGACCCCCTGTAACTGTCTTGCTATTCAAGTAGTATAGGTTATTTTCACTGACACCTCGCATCACCATCATAGAACCCTTTGTGACCTTCATCGTAGCATCCTCTAAGATCACTCGATATCCAGCTACCTCCAAAGTCCCAAGAGAAATGATGTTCTTCGTTAACTGCAGTACGAACCTCACTTCCTTCAACTCTCTCACTACACCTTCATGCATCCTAATCCGGACCGAACCAATACCACCAATAGGACATACGTGGTCATTTCCCATAAGCACGACATCCCCTCTTTCCAGCTCCTCAAAGCTAGAGAACCATTCCCTCTTAGGGCAGATGTGATATGTAGCTCCCGAATCCATTATCCACTCCGTGGAATCCGCATAGCAAACCGACGGTAACGCAGGGCATGAATAGCCTGAAGAATCTGAATCTGAATGCTCACCAATAGCTTTTGCAACATTCACTTCTGAATCTTGTGCAGCTTTCTCCTTATTCTTCCCGGCTTTTTCTTTCCACTTTGGGCAGACAATCTTCCAATGTCCTTCTTCTTTATAATACCGACATTGATTTCTACCAATACTCTTATAGGCACTCCTATTGCTTGACTTTGAGCGGTTGAACTGGCGACGGTTTGGATCTCGGCGTCAAACTGTTAGTGCATCTCCCGATGCCTTCTCAGAAGGTTCACCATCACTCTTCCTCAACTCATAGTTCACCAAAGCTGAGGTCACCTCCTTGTAGCTGACTATAGTTCTTCCATTGATCATAGTGAGAACAAACCTACCATAATCATCTTCGGGCAACGAACATAGAAGTAGCATTGCATTGTCTTCATCCTCAACTATAATGTCCACATTGGCCATATCTGAAAGTAGCTTAGTGAAGTTGTTGATATGCTCCCTGATGAAAACTCTCCTCTTCATCTTGAACTGGTAAAATCTCTTCTTCAAGTGAAGCCGATTCTCAATGCTCTTCGTAAGATATTTCTCATTGAGTGTTTCCTACATCTTCTTCACCGACGTCTCATTCATAACATTATAAATAAGATCCAGCGTCAAGCATGACCTAATAACACCACAAGCTCTACTGTTTATCTTCCTCCAAACCTTATCCTCCATATCTGCCGGTTTCTCTTTTAACTCAAGAGTCTCCTCCAAATTCTGTGTATCCAAAGCATCCATCACCTAACACCTCCACAATCCAAAATTGATCTTGCCGTCGAACTTCGGAACATCAATCTTCATGTTATTGATGCTCGGACTCTGTATCGCCTTTGTAAGAGACGAACCTGATGTGTTTGCTTCTCCCATGTTGTCAATATAGCTCTGATACCAATTGTTGTGCGTGACGGAAGCTTCTTGTGCAACACGAACAATAACTCGAGATAAATCACAACCAATAAGTAAAACACAACCACAGCAAGAACAAACGATTTACGTGGTTCGGCAAGTTGCCTACGTCTACGGGGCAAGGAGGGGGGGGGGGAGTTCTTACTATTAGAAATCAGAAAATACAAATAGAGTTACAAATCTCACCGATCAAACCCTAAAACAAAGCTCTAGATCTCTCACAACTCTCTCACAATTAGATGCAATAATTCTCTCTCCAAGACTGCTGAAAATCGTCCTTGCTCTACCCTAATTAATCAGGTTTAGGGTTATATATCAACTCAAAAACGAACCGGGTCAAAAACCAAAAGCCCAGCCCAATCCAGTTTGCGGTCGATCGCGCAGGTTTCGCGGTCGACCGCGGCGGTCGACCGAACCACAAACCCGAGACTTAAATCGATTACAGTCATCCGCGGTCAACCGCGGCGGTCGACCGCCATCAGTTCCGAATCCTACTGGCCTTCGTGCACGTTCGCGGTCGACCGCCAGTCTGCCTGGCTGATTCTTTGTTGTTTCCTGCATTTCTTCACTTCAGAAACACAGACCTTCACATTAATTTTCAAAGCCACATTTTCCATATATTGTGCCTTGCTCTCCTGAACATGTTTAGCTAAGTGACATTGTGATACGAGCCCAAGTTCAGTTTCACAAACACGCTTGATCGTAGCTATGAGAAACATAATACCAATAAATAAAGTTGCCACACTAAAAATTAACCTTAAAAGTAGAAAAGAATTAGTTATACATAACATAAGACCCACTTATTTCTAGAAGAATGATAAGTAACAACTGTAGGGTTTCTCCTCTCAACGCGGTAGTCGCCTAAGCATGCATGGTTCTTAGAGCTCCGTCCGCGTTATTGGCATGTTCATGGAGGACTTTGATTGGTGGGATCAATATGAGGAAGTATTGACGATGGAAGAGCAGCCATATGTGGAGTCTTGGTTGATTTATTTTGGAGGTATTTTCAGGAGGTTGAGTTTGCACATTACTATATATATATATATATAGTGGGTGAACGATGGAATTGTCCTCTATCACACATTATAACCACAATGGCATGAAGGTAAGCCTGATATAAATATTCTTATATTCTATACTAAAGATGAGCTCACGTGTGGAAGTTTAATCAGAGAGGGACGCGTTTGAAGAGAAGATAGTGAAAGAGTTTAAAATAAAAGTGCTAACAATTACAGTTCTACTCATACACTACTTTTACACCAGAAGAGAAAAGTATGGGGTCTATTCTTTTTAGGAAAAAATGTGTCCAGGCCCCAAAAACAGAAACTTCATGTGCTGCAGCCCCTCCTAGTTTCTCTCATGTGGTTCAACCCCTTGAAGTGTGACATTTTGTGCTGCAACCCCTTTTTAATAATTATTACATGCCAGCTAAGCTAAAATTCCCAAAATAACCTTATCCCCTCTCCTCAATCCTTCAAACCCAGTTCTCTCTCTCTCTCTCTCTCTCTCTCTCTCTCTCTCTCTCTCTCTCTCTCTCCCCTCTCTTTAAAAACAAGGGCTTTCTCAAGCTCGTCGCCCTGGCCCTTGCCCTCCTCGCCGTCACCACCTTCGCCCAAACACCCAAGCCTCCCCCGAGTTTACCGCCGCCTCCCCTCCTCTCATCAGCCCGACCTCGTCACGGTAGCTCGCCGCGGCTCCCCGTCTCGCCCTCGACTACGCCGGAGTTTGCCGCTGCGCCTGCCACTTTTGAACCCTATAGTATGGTAGGCCGGAGGAGGATGACCAAGAGAAAAGAGTGTGTGATGCCCAAGAAAAGTTGAAATGAAGGGGCTGCAGGCACAAGGCCACTCTTTTTTTTAGAATTTGATGAGAAGCCACTGCTTGTTAAGGAGATTGTTAGTCAAGATGGCGAAGAGATGCTTGTTGGGTTTGAAATTTTAAGAGCTGATCTTGGTGCTGGAGCTGAGGAAGGAGATGACGAAGCTTTTTTTGATAAATTTGATGTTGGTATTCTTATCTTTGCTTGGATTTTGTCATGGAGTATTCTCCCTTAAGAAATGTTGAATGCCTTAACTTGCAGGAATTTGATGCTAAAATTTGATGTTGGTATTCTTATCTTCGCTTGGATTTCGTGTTTGTGTTAGTTCTAACTTAGTTCATGTTAGCTCTAAATAGTTAGTTCAAATTTAGAACTAACAAGAATTGAGTTAGAACTAACAGGAACTGAGTTAGAACTAACATAAACCCAGTTAGACCTAACATGAGTTAGAACTAATTGGAAAGCTGGAGTCGTGCTCAAGCCGTGAAATGCCGCGTGTGATGTCCTCAAGGAAGCAAAACACTTAAATAATTTGATTTGTATATAAGTTCCCGTGAGTAATGTCATAGATTAAACAATCTTGATAGCTGTCCTTTTTATTTTGATTTGCATATAAAATTAGAACTAACGTGAAGCAAAACACTTAAGGAAAGCTTTCTTGTGCCATTCCGTAACTATCACAATCCTATGATTTGTTGTAATTATTTGTTGTTAGGTACTTGTTTGGTTGGAGCCCACAGTACCCAAATGAGAGAGGCGCATGGAGAGTGGTTAAAATTAGAACTAATGAGGTTAAAATTAGAACTAACTTGTTATAACATAAAACTAACTTAGCTTAAATTAGAACTAACTTGTTATAACATAAAACTAACTTAGCTTAAAATAGAACTAACTTGGTATAAAATAAAACTAACGTGGTATAAAATAGAACTAACTTAGTATAAAAATAGAACTAACTCTGTAGCGTGTTAGTTCTAATCTACACAGTGTTAGTTCTATTCTATAGCGTGTTAGTTCTAATCTACACAGTGTTAGTTCTATTCTGTAACATGTTAGTTCTAATCTGCACAGTGTTAGTTCTATTCTGTAGCGTGTTAGTTCTAATATGCACAGTGTTAGTTCTATTCTGTAGCGTGTTAGTTCTAATCTGCACAGTGTTAGTTCTATTCAGTAGCGTATTAGTTCTAATCTACACAGTGTTAGTTCTATTATGTAGCGTGTTAGTTCTAATTTATACCACGTTAGTTCTATTTTATACCGTGTTAGTTCTAATTTATACCAAGTAAGTTCTAATTTATACCACGTTAGTTCTATTTTATACCGCGTTAGTTCTAATTTATACCACGTTAGTTCTATTTTATACCACGTTAGTTCTAATTTATACCAAGTTAGTTCTAATTTAGACCACGTTAGTTCTATTTTATACCGCGTTAGTTCTAATTTATACCAAGTTAGTTCTATTTTATACCACGTTAGTTCTAATTTTAACCATATTAGTTTTAATTTATAACAAGTTAGTTCTAATTTATAACAAATTAGTTCTAATTTTAACCACGTTAATTCTAATTCATATCTCGTTAGTTCTAATTTATACCAAGTTAGTTCTAATTTATACAATATTAGTTCTATTTTATACCAAGTTAGTTCTAAATTAGAACTAACGTGGTATAAAATAGAACTAAAGTGGTATAAATTAGAACTAACGCGGTATAAAATAGAACTAACGTGGTATAAATTAGAACTAACTTGGTATAAATTAGAACTAACGCGGTATAAAATAGAATTAATGTGGTATAAATTAGAACTAACACGCTACAGAATAGAACTAATACTGTGTAGATTAGAACTAACACGCTACAGAATAGAACTAACATGGTATAAATTAGAACTAACACGCTACAGAATAGAACTAACACTGTGTAGATTAGAACTAACACACTACAGAATAGAACTAACACTGTGCAGATTAGAACTAACACGCTACAGAATAGAACTAACACTGTGCGGATTAGAACTAACACGCTACAGAATAGAACTAACACTGTGCAGATTAGAACTAACACGCTACAGAATAGAACTAACACTGTGCATATTAGAACTAACACGCTACAGAGTTAGTTCTATTTTTATACTAAGTTAGTTCTATTTTATACCAAGTTAGTTCTATTTTATACTAAGTTAGTTTTATGTTATAACAAGTTAGTTCTAATTTTAACCCCATTAGTTCTAATTTTAACCACTCTCCATGCACCTCTCTCATTTGGGTACCGTGGGCTCCAACCAAATAAGTACCTAACAACAAATAATTATAACAACTCACAGGATTGTGATAGTTACGGAATGGCACAAGAAAGCTTTCTTTAAGTGTTTTGCTTCACGTTAGTTCTAATTTTATATGCAAATCAAAATAAAAAGGACATCTATCAAGATTGTTTAATCTATGACATTACTCACGGGAACTTATATGCAAATCAAATTATTTAAGTGTTTTGCTTCCTTGAGGACATCGCACGCGGCATTTCACGGCTTGAGCACGACTCCAGCTTTCCAATTAGTTCTAACTCATGTTAGGTCTAACTGGGTTTATGTTAGTTCTAACTCTGTTCCTGTTAGTTCTAACTCAGTTCTTGTTAGTTCTAAATTAGAACTAACTATTTAGAGCCAACATGAACTGAGTTAGAACTAACACGAACACGAAATCCAAGCGAAGATAAGAATACCAACATCAAATTTTAGC
>BQKN01054417.1:2131-24718 GCA_022839385.1 Asparagus kiusianus | reverse complement strand
TGAAGTTTTAATGAAATCAGTAATGAAGGCAACTTTCGACGAAAACAGAGATCTGTTACAACTTCAAGCGTTACAACAGAATAAAATGAAAACAAAAGGATTACAGCTTTTCAGAAAATAAACACGAGATCCCGTTTTGGTGCGGTCTCGCTTGCGTGGGTTGTTGGCCTGTGACGGGGATGTCGATATCCATGGACCGCCGACTCTTCAGATCCTTCCCGGTAAAATCCGGCAGAGTTTCGTCTATCCGCGTGGGATTTAGAAACAGAACTTCGTCGATCCGCGTGAGATCTAGAAGTTATAAGCGTATATCTCGGCTAAAATGAGATAATAGCTCTTCTTAGTGTCACCGCTAAAGAGCAACACTAAGGAAAAGAAGGGGTGAATGAAGGGGACTGATGAAGAACTCCTTACTCCTCGTTCCGGCAGAGCTTCGCTGCTTTAAAAATCAGACTCCTTGCTCCGGCAGGGCTTCACCGCTCCTCTTTGAAATTTCAGATCTCGAGGATAATCCCAAGATCAGAAATTTCTCTCCCAAAAACCAAGGCCAAGAGAATGGAGGCCCTAGGGGCCTATTTATAGGAAACCAAGGGGGGTAGTGGCTCAAAAGGGCATGAGGACACCCCTGGGTGTCTCGGAATTTCCGAGACACCCTAGGGGTGTCTCGGAATTTTCGAGACACCCTTGGGGTGTATCGGAATTTCCGAGACACCCCTGGGTGTCTCGGAATTTTCGAGACACCCTTGGGGTGTCTCGGATTTTCTGAGACACCCCCGGGGTGTTTCGTGTCATCCGAGACGCTCCGCGGTGTTCTTTGATTGCTTTCTCTGTGGTGTTTTTATCCGGACTTGGATTTGACTGATTCCGGTTGTGTTGGAAGCCTGTCGAGGAGTTCTGTAGATCCCATCGGTTGGATTATCAGTGTGGTGATCGGGACACGGCGGGCGTTGGCCCAATTGCGGTGATCGCGGGGTTTTCGGTCAATCCGTATCCCCGTGATTCTGACATTCTATCGGCTTACGTAGTCCGTCGGTTGGCTTCAATCGCTCACCGACGTCGTTTGAACTCTTGTGAACCGGGTACTGACGTTCAATCGTCGATCGTTGACGCCGAGCTGTGAGTGGGGACCTATCGGTAATTTTTGATGCCTACAGACGCCAGCAGAACCGAGTTACTCAGCTCCTTGGATTCCACCCGTGAAGAGATAGCTAGGCTGAAGGAGGCCTTGGGGCGTGCCGAAGAGTCCGCTACTATTATCGCCGAGGACTTGGCTGGATTAGAGCGTTCTCGTGAATGGACGCTCGATAAGCTGGGATCGACACAGGAGGGATTGATGAAGCTGCAAAGTGAAGCCGCGGAGGTCTTAAGCAGTTCTGAAGACTCTGTCCGAGCTAGCCTGCAGGCAGAACTTGAGCAGGGCTACATGGACCGGCTCTCTAGTTTAGAGTCCCATGTTCTTAGCCGTCAGTTGCCTTCGGGCTAACGAATTTGTTGTTGTATTCTTTTGGCTTGATCTATTACTAGAGACTCCGCATTTGCTTCTTTCACAGGATTTTTGGTACACCCCCAGCCCTCAATGCTATGACTTTGAACACATAGACTTCATCGCTTCTTATAGGGAAAAGGGCACCCCGCACCGCGTATTAGGCGATGACTTATCCCTTCTTAGGATTCGGGATAAAATTCCTCAGGTTCAAACCCTGGCGTCTTCTTTCAATCGGCGAAAGACTAAACTGGCAACGCGTGTTAGGCGTTGACTTATCCCTTCTTAGGATTCGGGATAAAATTTCCCGTGCGTGTGAAGCACGGATTATGGTGTTATTAATAACAACCTGCCACAATGTGGAATATGTGGGCTTTTATCCTTTTTTACGGTTAAGGACTAACCGGCAACGCGTGTTAGGTGCTGACTCATCCCTTCTTAGGTTTCGGGATGAAATTCCCCAGACTGGAATTCTGGTGTCTTCTTCAATCGGTGAAAGACTAAACCGGCAACGCATGTTAGGCGTTGACTTATCCCTTCTTAGGATTCGGGATAAAATTCCTCGTGCGTGTGAAGCACGGATTATGGTGTCATTAATAACAACCTGCCACAATGTGGAATATGTGGGCTTTTGTCCTTTTTGACGGTTAAGGACTAACCGGCAACGCGTGTTAGGCGTTGAGTTATCCCATCTTAGGATTCGGGATAAAATTCCCCGTGTGTGTGAAGCGCGGATTATGGTGTCATTAATAACAGCCTGCCACAATGTGGAATATGTGGGCTTTTGTCCTTTTTGACGGTTAAGGACTAACCGGCAACGCGTGTTAGGCGCTGACTCATCCCTTCTTAGGCTTCGGGATAAAATACCCCAGGTTTAGACCCTGGTGTCTTCTTCAATCGGTAAAAGACTAAACCGGCAACGCGTGTTAGGCATTGACTTTGGGGTTTTTGGCAAATCCCCAGCCCTCAACGGGTTTGACGTGCCTTTACCGATTACCGTTTGAATCGGGCTAGCATGCGAATCCTCTAAATCCGTTCCGCATGTAACGTTATGCTAAGAGAATAAAATTCTCTGAGACTTTATGCTATGATGTCGAATACATAGACTTCGCCATTGTTATGGGAATAGGCTACCCAGCACCGCGTATTAGGCGATGACTTATCCCTTCTTAGGCTTCGGGATAAAATTCCCCATACACAACCTGTCCGGATTGGGAAGTTGTGAATTATGTCTTTTCTGAAAGCAAAGACAAATCGGAAAATGAGAGAGGAAGAATTTTATACTCTATCTCCCAGTGCTGGAGAGGAAGAATTTTATATTCTATCTACAGCTGGAAAGGAGACTCGAGGTGGGATCCCCACCCCCAGAATCCGAAAGGTTCAAATGACCCTAACTTTTATAGGATTGGTCATCTGAATCTGAAGAGGAAGAATTTTATATTCTATCTTTAGCAGGAAAGGAAACTCGGGGTGGGATCTCCACCCCCAGGATCCGAAGGATGAAACTAGAAGTGGGATCTCCACTCCGAGAATCGAAAGGTTCAAACGACCCTACCTTTTATAGGATTGGTCATTTGAATCTGAAGAGGAAGAATTTTATATTCTATCTTCAGCAAGAAAGGAAACTCGAGGTGGGATTTCCACTCCGAGAATCCGAAAAGGTTCGGATAACCCTAACTGTCGGAAGGTTTGATCGCTCAATTTGTGGGCCTCTCGTTCATTGAAGGAATCGAGAGGGGATTTTGGTTTTGAAAATGATTTCGGGTTATCCTTAATTCGTCCGGGGACTTCCCGTTACATGAATTATCCACCCCCAGCTTTTCTTGCGAAACTGGGTTTGTATCAGCTGCATGATCGGGTTATCCTTAAGAATACCACGTATGGCGTTCTCCAGGAACTTCCCATTGAAGAAAGGAAATAGTTTAGACTCATATACCTATTGGAGTATTGAGAAGCAGTTTATACTCGTATACTCTTCGGAGTCGGGGAGCAGTTTATACTCTTATACCGGTCGGAGTGTTGCCGTTCTTGACTGGCTTACTCTAGCGTTATGACGCCGGCTTCAACCAAGGTCTGGATGCTATTCTTTAAAGTAAAGCAGGCCTTGGTGGGATGAAGGATCCTCCTGTGGTACGCGCAGTACTTTGGATCCGAAGTATCATCAGCTTCCTCCTGATTCGTAATCGGTGGCAGCTTGATCTTGTTATTTTCGAGGAGGGATTTGAAGATGGATGGAACATCTTCGTCCTTGAAGGAATACTCTTTTTGAGGCCTCTGATCCGAAGTCTTCTGCTGTCTCCGGGGCTGCTATTGCGATGTTTGATTGGCATCAACAGCCGCTACAGGGGTTTTGCCCTTACCACGGAAGGCGAAGTTAGAATTCGGAGGATTAGTCGTCGATTGACCCCTCTCGGTCTTCTTCATTCGGAGGAATCGCTCAGCTTGCTCCCCTCGGACCTTCAGGTCTTTCCAAGTGTTGGACGGTACGACTCCTATAACTTCCAATATCTCTATAGATAGGTTGTTATGACATGTCTAGAGGATGAAGTCCTTCGTGATCGGATCTCGGCAGTTCATTGCCTTATTCCTGAAGCGTTTGACGAAGTCGTCGACTGTCTCGCCATCTTCTTGTTTCTCATCGAAAAGTGTCCTGATGGATACCTCGTCGTCGTCATCAAAGAAACTGCCGAGGAATGAACTCTCCATATCGTCCCAGTTATTAATACTTCCGGGCTTGAGGCGACGATACCAATCGAAGGCGGCTCCACGAAGAGTGCCAACGAATGACCGAACCATCAAGGCTTCATTACCGGAGATCATGCCCAAGTGGGACTTAAAGTAGATCAGATGTTGTGTGGGCGAACCCTTCCCGTCAAACGGTGTGAAGTTAATCAAGTTGAACTTCGCCGGGTATGCTATTGAATCCCACTCTCTTGGATAAGGACACGGAATGCCGGTCCTTTTCACTTCTTGAGCAGACATCAGAGCGTTGATTTTGCTTTCGAGATCTTTCATTTTCTCATCCTCGCTCGTATCGGGGCTTGGACAAATTGAAAGAGGGATAACGGGGCCACCCCCTGTATTGTCATTATTGGTAGGACCACCCCCAGCGTTTTGGTTAGCTGGAGGGTTCTCAGCATTGAGAGGTTCATCCACATCTGAATCGCTACCCGCTTGGTCAACACGGTTACGACGGCTGGATTCACCGAACTGATTAGACAGAGCCCGAATTTGTTAGTCGTGCTCTTCCCTCATCCGTAACATAGCCGTTTCTATTTCGATTCTGAATGCTTCTTTCTGCTTAGTCAGGGCCTCTTCAAGTATCTTGGTCACTTGTTCGGCGCTAATCATAAGTGATTCATAAGATTGTCCCACACTAGAAGCCGTGTCATCGGACGCTACGGCGGAGCAAGAATCTGAATCGGTGTCTGATTCCTCCTCTTCTAAGGAAAGTCCCTTTTGTATCCTTCGGTAGTTCTTCCGGCCACTGGTCCCTGACCGCAACCGTACATCGGGATACTTCGGCGAGCTGGTCTAGGTTAAAATATGATGTTGATTTCCCTCTACCGGCCATGTTAGCCGACACTCTTAGATATTCGTCTTCTTGGTGGACGAATTTCTTCTTGTGGAAACGCCTTGGCTTAGAAATTCTTTCGAACACCGAGACTATCCTTGGGGTTTGAGCACAGCAGCATTCAGATAGCACCGCCTTGATTATGTTGGCGTACGGGCAGCGAGACTCCGTGTCCTGCACATATCTCTTCCGAGATTTTTCCACACCCCCAGCTCTATAGTACAACTCATCAGTTTGACAACTGGAGCAACCTATAGAGTGTTGGCATGTGTTCCCCGGTATAACACCATCATCATCAGATGAGTGTGCTTCCCTTTGGGAATGCGACGGTTTGTTAGCTTTTTCAAAAGTAGCCCGTTCAAGTTTACGCTTTTGTAAGCGTAGAAACTGAACGGGCTCTTGTACTTCGACTCGCAACCCAATGCGATCGGTGATAGGGGTTTTCCTTTTGACATCTTCCTTGGGGGGATTAATTTGACCCCCAGTTTGATTTATCACCTGGGGATCTTTCAATGGTCCCAGTCTTTCCTTGATAGGTACTCTACCTCGATTCTCTGGTAAAGGACCGAGGCGACCTATCAAAGGAACCCTGGATCTTGAAGGGTCCCCGTTCATACCTGGCTCCGTTGAAGGTGCCGGAACAGGAGGAACATCATCTGGATTTGGAAGATTTCGGGCGATAACTCCACCCATCTTTGTTGAAGGTGCTGGTTTCGACTTGGGTACCCACACTAACTTGTTTGTAGGCGGCTTTTTGACCGCCTCTCCTTTCTGCAACTCCTCCGCTTTCTTTAGGAGGAGTCGGGCATGTGCGAGCAACGCCCGACGCTTCTTGATTCGCTCCTCGAGCGTGGAGCGATTCCTCTTGACACGAACCCATTCGTTCGCTTTAGTTTTGGAGGAGAAGTTGGTTGTTTGCCGTTGTTGTTCTCGGCGGTACCTGGACTTTAGATCCTCATTGTAGCGGATCCCGTCCATTGATTCAGCAGCTTTGGCTTGTTGTAGGGCGAGGCGTTGACGCCGTCTTTGGCGAGCCCTCTTTGACAGAACTGGAGCAGCATCATCAATCGCCTTTGTGGCGGACGAAAGAGCTGGATCTGTAGCCTCGACCACACTGAACGACACGGGGACGTTGTGTGGTGCGAGTGTTGAAGCGGTGGGATCTTGGATTGAGGAGTTGGAGATCCCACGAGCCCTTTTGGGAGATTGAGTCTTCCCACGCCTGTTTGGAGAGGCGGATCTGGAGGAGGAGGAAGAGAGGTACTCTTCAAACTTCTGCTGATCGAACTCGTTGTTTTCGATCTCTTCATTCACCCGGATCTTGAATGCCGGTTGCGTCACGACGATCTCGGCGACGAGATCGGCGGCTCCCACTGTGGTCGCCAGCTTGTTTTTGGGAAAAGTTGCTGTTTTCATTGCTTTGAGATCTGTTACAACTTCAGATGTTACAACAAAATCAAATGAAAAGTCGATCTTTTTATAAGATCTACTTGTGCAATAAAACAAAGATTACAACTTTATCGAAAATAAACACGAGATCCCGTTTTGGTGCGGTCTCGCTTGCGTGGGTCTTTTGCCTGTGACGGGGATGTTGATATCCGTGGACCACCGGTTGATCAGATCCGTTCCGGGAAAATACGGCAGAGTTTCGTCTATCCGCGAAGGGATATAGAAACAGAACTTCGTCGATCCGCGTGAGATCTAGAAGCTTAAAGCGTATATCTCAGCTAAAAAGAGACACTAACTCTTCTTAGTATCACCGCTAAGGGGCAACACTAAGGAAAAAAAGAGAAGGTGAATGAAGAAGAAGACTCCTTTGCTGTAGAGGGCTCGATCACTCGTCGCTGCAGCAGGGCTTCGCCTTAGCTCTCCAAATTTCCAGATCCTCAAAATGAAGGCCTAAGGGTCCTATTTATAGGCAAGAGGAGACCCTAGGGGCTGCCCAAAAAAGGCGTTTCGGCGTGTAAAAACTTGGAGACACCCCCAAAAAGGCGTTTCGCCATGTAACAACCTGGAGACACCCCCAAAAAGGTGTTTCGGCGTGTAACCGCTTGGAGACACCCCCAAAAAGGTGTTTCGGCGTGTAAAACGCCTTGAGACACCCTTGGGGGTGTCTTGGCGTGGCCAAGACACCCCAGGGGTGTCTCGGCCAGGCCGAGACACCCCTTGGGTGTCTCGACCAAGTCGAGACACCCTACACCCCTAGGGTGTCTTGGTTTTGCCAAGACACCCTTTCGGTGTTTCGACTTCGCCGGGACACCGCGGGTGCCTCGGTTCAGTCCGAGACCGTCCGCCGTTGTTCTACCGTTGTTCCGCCGTTGATTCGCCGTTGACCTGCCGTTGACTTTTCGTCCCAACTCGGATTTGAGTAATTTCGGATGCGTTGGAATTTTGACGAAGAGCTCTGTCAATCCCGATGGTTGGATTATCAGTAGGGGCGAACGGGACATGAAGGGCGTTGCTTCTTTTGCAGCGGTCGCGGGGATCCTGGTCGGTCCGTATCCCCGTTGTTCTGAAATTCTATCGGCTCACGTAGCTCGTCGATTCGCTTCAGGTGCTCACCGACGTCGATTGAACTCTTGTGAACCGGGTAGTGACGTTCATCGTCGTTCCCTAACACTGAGCTGTTCGTAGGGACCTATCGGCAATTTTTGATGCCTACAGCGCTGCGAGCCACCGAGTGACCACCTGACGGTCCTGGGGTGCTGTGCCCCCTCTCCTCTCCCTATGTCTGAATAGGGGCGGGAGAATGGACGCCTCGCACCTGAATCATCTTAGACAGCTTGCCGCATGCCGGCAGCTCCAGCTCCTGACCTTGATGGTTGAGGTGAGTCGCATTTATGAGCACGCAGGTTGATCTGACGCCTGTCTGTTCGCTCAGATTATGGGTGGCCATCTGACGAGTTTAGAGCACTGTGCCTTTCCCTTCGCATCATGGGAAGTGGGGGAGGCTTGTCCCTGAGAATTCGGCTTTCGACTCACGTAGGTGGATTTGGACCCCTGCAAGCGGACTTGGCTCATGAGGGCGGATTTGGACCCCTGCAAGCAGATTTGGCTTATGAGGGCGGATTCACCCTACTAGCGAGTCTATGTGATTTGGCGCGTGAGGGCCAATGTGGGACTCGTGCGTCAGCGAGCCCGTTCCGTGGCTACAATCCATCCTTCATCTAAGTGGATGGTCCTGATTTGTGGGTGAATTTGCTCGTTAGTCCGCCGTGGTAATTTTTACCGTCTACAGAGGTATATGTGCGGGTTGGATTTCACCCTCGACATGCTTTCTAATACTATCTTTCAGTTAAGTATGATTTCTGAATTTTGAGGACGAAATTCTTTTAAGGGGGAAGAATGTAAAACCCCAAAAATTTGAATATTTTATGATAAATAATAATAAATATATTATATATTTATAAATAGCATATTATGATGTTTGAGTATGCTAGGAATTGACTTGAGATCAATTCAATGTATATATGCATATATATAAGAGCAAATGGACAAATCATGCTCGATGTATAAAATCTGGAAATTTATGACCAGTGAAGAGATTTTATATTTTTACACACTGGTACGTTATGAATATGGAAAAACTTAAAAGACAAAAGTTGTAGATATCTTCAACAGCTTTCCAACAAATCTTTAATCACCTCATTCTGAGGTCAGATACGAAAGTTACAACCAAAATACTGAAGAGTATGTTTTTAGTCAGACTGGGTTTTCTAGTTTCGGGTTTCGGGTTTTGGGCTGTAGTTTTTCGGATTTGCTATCATATATACACATGTTTAAACATAAAAAACGCCTCTTTTCTCCTGTGTTCTAAACCCTAGCAGCCCCATTTCCCCTCTCTCAAACCTTAGTTCTTTTCTTTGGCGATTTTGAAGGATTTCGAGGGACTATTCAACGGGTTTTGTGTAGTGCAGCGAAGGGGATTGGTTCTCTTTCACGTGGTAGGAGTTTTTCTGTATTTGAGGCGAGTAACATCTCGCCCAACTCTGTACCCTGTTATTTTGTACGTTTTATTAAGTTTTATTCGGATTTTTCGAGCCTAAAACGTATTTTTAGTGTATAAAAGATAGATCTTTATAACTTATGAAGTGAGAATACATTATCATAATTTTTTAATTGATTACAATAGTAACCTTGACAAATTTCAGATCTGAAATTTATTAATCATGAATTAAATCACAAGTTTTTGCTTTTAAAACGTTTAAACATGTGTATATAAATGTTTAGGGTTTCGACTATATATTTACATGCTAATATTTCGTTTTATGTTGTTTCATATATGTTGATATCAGTAATATTATGCCTGAAAAATAATGATGTCACTTCTAGATTTGTTTCGAAGCAGACAGAAACCTGTGAAGGGTTTCTACTATTACGGTTGATCGCCGGCACAGTTTGTGCATGTATACTTTGTTGTGTGCTTTAATGTGAACGAGGAGTCGCCTCGAATATTTGGCGTTAGAAATTATTGTTTATTATGTATCTTCATATGTGAGATGGCTTACGAACATGAGTTTAGATTTGCACACCGAGACATGTGTGAAATTAGTGTATATGCATCCTTTTCATATATCTCATCGATATTCTACACATTTCATTTTAGTCCATGTGTTGGGCAATTATTATGTACAGTCCATGTGTTGGACATTCATCATATTCAGTCCATGTGTTGGACATTCATTGTATTCAGTCCATGTGTTGGACATTCATTATTCAATCCATGTGTTGGATAATTTATATATGTAGTCCATGTGTTGGGCATCCACTACACCTAGTCTTAGTCCATGTGTTGAACACCTGTTTAAACCTTGAGTATGACACTTACACTTACATAGGCTGGACATGACACTTATGTGGGTTTTGATATGACATGGTATTTGAGTTCTAAGATGGGTTAGTCTTCTTTATATTATTGTTCCTATATTAGATCTTGGGTTTGGTATTTAGGGATTTACAATTTGAGATACAAAGTATATACATGAGGGTTTCCTTGTTTGGATTATTTCGCTCGACGTACCTATGCTCGTGTTGTAATTTCCTAAATACTAAAATCCTCTTATTGTTAGGATCAATGATTTTATGTATATATGTATTAATTGTATTTTCTATATGCAACGAGCCCTCTCCCTTGGGGTTGGTTATGATGTTGCTCGCTAGCGCTTTGACGCTCGTTGTCCCCTCCCATTTCAGGTAACGAGCCAGGTGCACGGAGAGTCACAGGTTGATGGCAATACTTATTAGCGTCCATCTTTCATTTATAGTTTTATTTTATTTATGGAGCTCCAGTGTAGACATTTTGTTTAGACATTTGAGAGTTATGTTTTAGAAGTTGTAAAGGATGTGTGCCTTATTTCCTTTTATTAGATATTCTGTATTTGAGACTTGTTGAGATCTCAAGACTAGTTATTTTAGAGATTCACTTTATATTTTTTTATGTTAGATGATGAAATATCATTTTTATCTCTATTATTTCATCATATATCTATTGTATTATCTTTTACTTGCTTTTCTACCTACACCTGTTGTTGGCTCTACTAGAGAGATAGTAATTATGATGGTGAAACATGTTATTTCACGGTGTGGTGCATGATAGGGTTGACATTCCTGATTTTACCTCGGACTGCAGCCTTGTGTGAACCCAGGGGCGTCACAGAACTGGTCCAAGTATGGATGGAAAACAAGATTCATCAAATCCATGAATACAACGGTGCATTGGTCAGCCCAAATAGCATGATAAGAAACTCAAAAGACCCATATTGAGTCAGAAAGGAGGTCTTGGGAATATCCTTCTCCTGAACCCGCAACTGATGATAACCAGAACAAAGATCAATCTTCGAAAAATGTTATGCTCCCTGCAACTGGTCGAATAAGTCATTAATCCTCAGTAGTAGATGCCTATTTCGGATGGTAACCTTCTTCAACTCATGATAATCTGTACATAATTGCATGCTACCATCCTTCTTCTTCACAAAAAGGACCGGCGCTCTCCACGGAGAATGACTCGGCTAATGAAACCATGAGATAACAACTCATCTAACTGGATATGGAGCTCCCTCATCTAACTCAGGATATCGGTGCTATGCCTAGCTACAACTCGATGCAAAACTCGACCTCTCTCATTGGAGATAAACCTGGTATGTCCTGGAAGACATCCTGATACTCTGAGACTACCCGTGTCTCGCTCAAATCGGCACCCCGATCCCGTATCATCCCCTCCTCAACGTATGCTAGAAATGACTTCGCAAACTAGTTGCCCCGTGAGATCGCTACCACCAACTCAGACCCATCAAATGCTTGCAAGCTGATTGTGTTCGCAAAACAGTCGATACTCACTTAATAGGAAGATAGCCAATCCATACCAAGGATAACATCAAACTCAGACATGCGTAGGAAGATCAAATCGGCCTCGAACTTAGACTCGTCTATGCTGATGATACATCTCCTACAGATACTTTCTAAGAGGGACACCTCTCCAAAAGGAGTGTTGCGGCACTTTACTTCTTTGTGTCCAAACTTATGGTAGTTATAACATGCCCCCTGGAATCTGCACCGCTGCTATGCCCTCTGATCCTGCTGAGGTCCCTTCTTATGGGGACCCTACTGATGTGAACCCTTACCCTACTGCTGGGGTCCTCCTGGTCCTGTAAATGGCTCTTTCCCTTTCCTTTGTCCCCAGGCTATCCTAATTTAGTGTTCCCTTCCTTTCCCTTATGGAACATGGTTGTCTCTATCTTCTGAGATATGGCGAAATCGGCCACCACCCGCCCTAAATGAAATCTCCTGGACACAAGATAACGATGCAAACTCAGGCGAAGCCCCATCAAGAACATCTGGGCCTACCACTCTCCAGTCTGCCATATCCCTATGAATCTGAGTAATGTCATAAATTTACTCTCATAATCCGTCACTAACATATCACCTGCTCTAGCCGGGCTAGCTCCAACTCCTTCACGGCTTTTGCTGCAGCTGACACATACTGCTCATCAAGAAGTAAACAAATGTCATCCTCTGCTCTGGAGTGAACCGAAGAAGATACCATCCTCCCGCATAACCCTTTAGGCTGAAAGCTGCTAGCCTCTGCTTCTGTACAGTATCCACATTAAGTATATCCAAGATGTTACTCACATCTTCCTTCCACTTATGTGCTACAATAGAATCTAACGTGTCGTGAAACTCTGGTGACTTTAACTTTTGGTACCAATCTTCTAAACGAAGCCAGCGAGCTCAGCAGCTCCATCAACAATTGGTGGCGGTGGTGGTGGTGTACCTATCGGTGTCTCTTCCAGTGTTTCTTCATGTATGGGTATCTCCTGCTGAGCCTGATTTGCCAATTGCTCCTCTATTGTCGCTAGTCGCGCTGCTAAAGGTGCTATGAGATCTACTAGATACTGCAGAGCCTGCTGCGATTCGGGCTCTGTATCAGCTTTCCTAGCTCCCTGAGCATGGGTACCTCTTCGACCTTGTCCTCTTACCGTCATCTATAACTTCAGGGATATAGCTAGTTAAACACAGTGAATGAGATCCCAAGCATAAAACAAAACATATATTAATAGGAAAATAATATCACTTATCATTCACAACATGCTTTATAATTCAAGCAAAGTAGTCATCATAAATTTTTTTTTGTAATTTTCACGTACATATATATAACGTCCTCACTTATTCTAGAAATTCCTAGCGGACTCTATACATTATTCCTAGGAAACACTATCCTAACTCCACAATTTGACATAGGGATGATCCTAAGGATATTGTAACTAGAGCTCTAATACCAACTGTGATGCTCCTGGGTTCACACAAGGCTGCAGTCCAAGGTGAATCTAAGAATGTCAAATCTGTCATGCACCAATACCATGCAACAACACGTTTGACCGTTACGATTACTATCTATCTAGAGGAATCAAACAACAGGTGTAGGTACAAAACATGCAAAAGAATAATAAAATAGTACAAGAGCAAGATGAGTACAGAAGAAATGTACAAATAAATGTCATCAGAGCCCAACTGAAATAGGATAAAATATCTCTGAAACTGGAACAAATGTAATATGTCTCAATACAAAGAGTCAAGTGAAAACCTACTAAGGCACTCAACCTCTACAAAATAAAAATACAAACTCTAATGTCTGAAAAAATAAACAAATACTGTGGAGCTTTAGAAATAACTACAAATATAATAAAATGGGTGGCACTAGGGGCACACCCCCAACCACATCCCAAACCACACCCCCTCTCTCATATGCTACAGTGCACCGGGCCCCAAATGGGATTTTAAAATTTTAAAATCTCAAGTGGGGCCCGATGCACTGTAGCATATGAGAGAGGGGTGTGGTTTGGGATGTGGTTGGGGGTGTGCCCCTATTATTTTCCTAATAAAATAGATGGAAGCTAAGTTGCAACAACATCAACCTGTGACTCTTCGAGCGTTTGACTCGCCGCCTGAAAAGTGGGGAAACAATGAGCGTCAATACGCTAGCGATCATCTCCACCGCCCTCAGGGGAAGATAAGAAAATACAAGTTAGTATATATAGATATAAAATCATCTATACTACACTAAGTGGAAATTGGTATTAGAAACCTACAACACAAGAATTAGTACATCGAACGAAATAATCCAAATAAGGAAACCCTCATGTGTATACCATGTCTCAATTTGTGAATCGCTAAATACTAATTCCAATCCTATGCATGAAAAACAATACACAAAAGAGATGTTACAACTCCAAACCTCAACCACGGTAAGCCATGTCAATCTTAGACAACCCTCGGGTAGTTAGCGTAGTCATAAGGAATATCGTCCAACACAATCATCTCCATAGAACATGTCATGTATGCTAAATATCCAAGTCATACCCTAATCTATGGTAATCTAGTATGGCTGTTATCAAGGATGATATGCCTCGGGATGCCATATCGGTAGATAACACGACGTTTGATGAACTTGATTACGTCATCAGCTTAACTTCTCTCAAGGGCACGGCTTCGGCCCATTTGGAGAAGTAGTCGGTTATCGTAATGATGAAGCGATGACCTTTGGCTGATGGAGGACACATCGGCCCGACGGCATCCATCTCCCACGTTTCAAACGGCCACGAAGTTGCTATTGGATGCAGGTCTTCTAGTGGTTTGTGCATGTAATTAGCGTGGATTTGACACGTGTGGCAACTCTTGGCGTAGGCAACAACGTCGTTGACCATTTTGGGCTAATAGTAGCTAATTCTTCGCAAGCGAACTCATCACAACTTTATTCGTTACAATGATCTCAACAAATAAAAATAAAAATTACAACTTTCTGAAAACAGACACAACGGACGTTTATCACCTATTGTTTGCGTGGGATCTTGGCCTGTGACGGGGTTTATCCATGGAACACTGACTGATCAGATCCAATATAAAGATTTTGTTACCTCACAAAGGAGACAAGAAACTAAAGTAACTATCTCGGCAAAGTAAGATGACCACTCTTCTCGAGAATCACAGTTAGGTATGATCTTAAGGAAATGGATGAACAGGTGCAGATCTCTTGAACTCTTCCTCTTTATGCTGAAGAACTCGCCAAGATAACTTCCTCCTCTCTAAAAATCAAGGCTCCTCACTCTTAAATTCGACAGGGCTTCGCCGAGGCTTGAAAATTCGGGATCTGTGTAAATGAAGGCCCTAGGGCTGTATTTATAAGCTTCAGAAGCTCGGTTTTTGGATAAGAACGAACCATTTGATTTTATCCTTAGTTGTAACCACAAAGATAACTCCAAATCAGTTGGAGAGGCTTTGGATCAGAATCAGGACAGTTAACATCGAAGAAACATCGAAAAAGTAGCAAAAACAGGCCTGAGACAGCTTTTTCAAGGTCGGGACAGTTTCGGCATGGCCGAGACTATCTCGGCAAATGTGTCTTGGCCTTGGCTGAGATGCCGTTTCCCCCCCCCTTTGTCAGTTTTTTTTATCGTAACTTTTCGATCTGGTTTCAGAACGACGTGATTCGAAGTGCGTCAGAAAGTCGGGAAAAGAAATCTACAATCTCACATGGGTGAATACGTGGAGCAGACAAGACATGAATGGTGCCTCATCTTTCGTGAGTTAAATGTAATTCCCGATTGGATCGTTTCTTTACTAATCTACCGTCTCGTTGATTCGTACGCTTCGTTGTAGGCATCAAAAATTGCCGATAGGTCCCCGCACACAGCTCAGTGTCAACGAGCGACGATTGAACGTCACTACCTGGTTCACAAGGGTTCAAATGACGTCGGTGAGCGCCTGAAGTGAACCGACGAACTACGTGAGCCAACAAATTTAGAACAACGGGGATATGGACTGACCGGAAACCCCGTGATCATTACAAACGGACCAACGCCCTTCAACTCCCGTTGGTCCCACTGATAATCCAACCGATGGGATCTACAGAGCTCGCTGTCAAGACTCCAACGCATCCGAAATCACTCAAATCCGAGTTCGGACGAAAAGTCAACGAAGAATCAACGGCGGGACAACGGCGGACAGTCTCGGACTGAACCGAGGCACTCGGGGCTTCTCGGCGAAGTCGAAACACCCGAGGGGTGTCTTGGCGAGGCCAAGACACCCTAGGGGTGTCTCAGCTAAGCCGAGACACCAGGGGTGTCCTTGGTGCCCTTTGGTCCCCTCCCCCTCTCCTTTGGCTATAAATAGCCCTCCATGGCCTCATTTGAAGGGGCTCCCAATTCAAGGCTGAATTATCTTAGCCAAGGATTGCTCTTGTGTGAAGCGGCGAAGCCCTGCCGGAGCGAGGAGTCGGGGTTTTCAAAAGAGAGCGGCGAAGCCCTGCCGGATCAAGGAGCAAGAGATCTTCATCAACTTCTTCTTCATTCCCCCTTCTTTTCCTTAGTGTTGCTCTTTAGCGGTGACACTAAGAAGAGCTATTATCTCGTTTTAGCCGAGATATACGCTTATAACTTCTAGATCTCATGCGGATCGACGAAGTTCTGTTTCTGAATCCCACGCGGATAGACGAAACTCTGCCGGATTTCCCGGAAAGGATCTTGAAGAGTCGGCAGTCCACGGATATCGACATCCCCGTCACAGGCCAACAACCCACGCAAGCGAGACCGCACCAAAACGGGATCTCGTGTTTATTTTCTGAAAAGCTGTAATCCTTTTGTTTTCATTTTATTCTGTTGTAACGCTTGAAGTTGTAACAGATCTCAAAAAGAGAAAAGCAATGAAAACAGCAACTTTTCACGAAAACAAGCTGGCGACCACAGTGGGAGCCAACGATCTCACCGCCGAGATCGTCGTGACGCAACCGGCCTTCAAGATCCGGGTGAATGAAGAGGCCGAATACGAGTTCGACCAGCAGAAGTTTGAAGAGCACCTCTCTTCCTCCTCCTCCAGATCCGCCTCTCCAAACAGGCGCGGGAAGACTCCATCTCCCCGAAGGGCTCACGGGATCTCCAACTCAAAGACCCAAGATCCAGTTGCCGTTGCTACACCCGCACCACGCAACGTCCCCACGTTGTTCAGCGTGGTCGGTGTTGCAACTCCGACTCTCCCTCCCACCACAAAGACTAGGGTTGAGGATCCTCCAACTCTATCAAAGAGGGCCCGCCACAGACGTCGTCAACACCTTGCTCGACAACTAGCCAAGGCTAGGGAGTCAAAAGATAGGGTGCGCTACACGGAAGACTTGAAGTCAAGGCAGCGACAAGAGCAGCAACTCCGGACAACCCACTCCTCCTCCAAAACAGAAACGAATGAAGGGGTTGGTGCCAAAAGCCCGTCCACAAGCAAGTGGGCGTGGTTGCCAAAGCCGGAACCAGTGCCTCAAACACAAGAAGGTGGAGTTGCTGCCCAAATTCCTTCAAAACTAGATCCGGCGCCTTCAACGGAGCCAGGTAACAAAGGGGATCATTCAAAACCCAGGATTCCTTTGAAGGGTCGCCTCGGTCTCTTACCAGTGAATCGAGGTAGAGTACCCATCAAGGAAAGACTGGGACCATTGAAAGGTCCTCAAGTTGCAAATCAGACTGGGGGTCGAATCACCCCCCCCAAGAAAGATGATAAAGGGGAAACCCCTATAACCGACCGCATCGGATTGCGAGTCAAAGTAAAAGAGCCCGTTCAATTTCTATGTTCACAAAAACGTAAATTTGAACGGGCCACTTTTGAGAAGGCTAACAAAGCAACACATCCCCAAATGAAACCACACCCATCTGATGAGGGTGGTATCATACAGGGGAACACATGCCAACGCTCTATAGGTTGCTCCAGTTACCAAACTGATGAGCTGTACTATAGAGCTGGGGGTATGGAAAAACCCCGAAAAGGGTATGTGCAGGACACGAAGAAATTCAGAGAGGGATCATCCCAATACTTCAGCCCGGATCAGCCTGCCGAGGCATCCCCATACATGACGCGATTACGGTCGGGAGCCATTAGCCGGAAGAACTACCGGAGGGTGCCAAAGAAGCTTTCTTTAGAAGAAGAGGCGACGGATACTGATTCAGACTCTTGCTCGGCAGTAGCGTCTGATGACATGGGGCAACCTTATGAATCGCTTATGATTAGGGCCAAACAGGTAAATAAGCTACTTGAGGAGGCCCTGGCTAAGCGGAAGAAGGGCTCTAAGTTTGAAACGAAAATGGCCATGCAACAAATGAGGGAGATACACGACCAACAAGTCGCAACGCTGACCGTCCACCAAGGGGAACCAGTCCTCGCCACCAGAGACGGGAACGAGTACGGTCGACTGGCTGGGGCGGGAACGATTACAACCACACCCACATCTGTTGAGAGGATCCGACAGGAGCCCCTACACCAAGATGTTCAAAACCCGATGCAGTCTCGAGTCAATCAGCAGATTGGAAGAGATAAACCGGGAAATTCAGATAATTCATACCACTTCGATGTTATGACCTAGTTGGCTAACATCCCAGTGAAAGTAACTCTACAAGAGTTATCACAGCTTTCAAAAGGCACAAGAGAGGCGTTCACCATCACTCCTGACCAACTCACTCAAATTGTTCAAGAAGCGCTAATCAAGCAGAAAGAAGAATTTGACGTTAAGATGGAGGCGGCCATACAACAAATAAAAGAGTTGCAGGCTCAAGAACGTCAATTGGAGTCTAGTTGTTACACTATGCCAGTCACGCCTATTCCAAATAGAACGAGTGACAACGGTCCGAATCTAGATATGGTCATCAAGACTGATTCACCCCTCGGTAACATTGGGGGTGGTATGACCTCGCCTTTCGATGACGCTGGGGGTGGCTCAATTCCTTCTTCTCAACATCATTTGGCGAGAAGTGAAGAGAACCAGAGGGAGGTCGAACCTGTCACCTCCCCCGTCAGGCGTTATCCCAAAAGAAAGAAAGCTGAGGAAAGTCAACCGGAGTTTAGGCCCAGGTTGGTTGATTTTAATCAGTCATGGCGGCGACTGCTACGGGAGCGATACTCCTTCAAGGACGATGATGTTCCAGACATCCTTGAATATCTTCTGGAAAATGACAAAATCAAGCTCCCACCTATCAAAGATCAGGAGGAAGCCAACCAGATTTCAGACCCAAAATATTGTGGGTACCACAGGAGGATTCTTCATCCCACCAAAGGCTGTTTTGCTTTAAAGAAAAGCATCCAGACCTTGATTGAAGCCGGCGTCTCAATAGTAAAACAAACCGAATGAGAGCAACCAGCCACACTCCGAAAAAGTATATGAGTATAAACTGCTTCTTTCAAAACTCCAACGGGAATATGAGTATAAACTGTTCCTTTGTATCTAACGGGAAGTTCCTGGAGAATATTATACGTGATATTCTTAAGGATAACCCGATACCAATACTACTTATTGAACCAGTCTCCTGATGATTTTCAATAAGTTTGAACCCAAAGCGGAAGGACCGTTCAAAGTAGAAACAGTTTACTCGAACGGTGCATATCGCCTAGTCACCAAAGATGATGACCGGCTTATGATGCCAATAAATGGTAAATTCCTGAAGAGATACTATCCTTAGTATTCTCAGAAGAATTGAGGTACCAGGAAGTTCCCGGAAGAATACCATAGCGGGGTATTCTTAGGGATAACCCGGTCACTGATGAACAAGAAAGCCATGTTCGAAGTCCGAATGTTCTTGTTTAACAGAGTCTAATTCTCTTTTGCTGAGATGAAATCTGATCACTTAGTGCGATCAATTCTCCCTCACAAAACTTTTAGTGGTGTTTGACTACTCATAGTCTCCACCACACAATTCCCACTTGGTCAAACCTTACTACAGTTAGGACCAAAGCCAAATTCCCCTCTCGATTCGTCCAAAGAACGAGAGGTCCACAAATCGATCGATCAAACCCTTTTATGGTTAGGATCGTCCCAAACTTCCCACTTGGTCAAACCTTACTACAGTTAGGACCACAACCAAAATCCCTTCTCGATTCCTCTAGTGAACGAGAGGTCCACTTTCAATTCGAGTAACCAAACCTTACGATAGTTAGGGTTATCCGAATCTTTTCGATTCTCGGAGTGGAGATCCCACTCCTAGTTTCACCTATCGGATTCTGGGGGTGGAGATCCCACCCCGAGTTTCCTTTCCTGCTGAAGATAGAATATAAAATTCTTCCTCTTCAGGTTCAAATGACCAAACCTTACGACAGTTAGGGTCGTTTGAACTTTTCGATTCTCGGAGTGGAGATCCCACTCCTAGTTTCAACTTGCGGATTCTGGGGGTGGAGATCCTACCCCGAGTTTCCTTTTCAACTGAAGATAGAATATAAAATTCTTCCTCTTCAGCAATGGGAGATAGAATATAAAATTCTTCCTCTCTCATTGAGCTTCCTTTCCCATTGAAGATAGAATATAAAATTCTTCCTCTTCAATACTGGGAGATAGAATATAAAATTCTTCCTCTCCCACTGTTCCCCTGTCTTTGCTTTCAGAAAAGATAGGGATGAAGTCAGCGCCTAACACGCGTTGCCGGGTAGTCTATTCCCGTGAGAAAGACGAAGTCTACGTATTCAATATCGTAGCACTAAAAGAGTTAACTCTTTTAGCACAACGTTATATGCAGAACGGATCTAAACAACCTGCATATTAGCCCGATTCAAACGGTAGTCGGTAAAGGCATATCAAACCCGTTGAAGGCTGGGGGTTTGCCAAAAACCCCAAAGTCTACACCGATTAAAGAAGACACCGCGGCATATCAGGCCCATTGAGGGCTGGGGGTGTACCAAAAAATTCTGTAAAGAAACATCAGGAAAGAAGTAAAAGCAATTCTCCTAACACATCGGCATATCAAACCTGTTGAGGGTTGTGAGTTATCCAAAAGAAATCCTACAAGTAGCGTGACCGTCAGGTTCACAATCAACAGAGGAACATAACCAGATCAAACTAAATAGAGATACAAGAAAATGTCTCAAATCAGATCTAACAGACTGAAGGAAGCAAGCTTAGCCTTAACAGCGGCAATCTTCTCGGTATGTTCCGCTCGAACCCTCTCCTCTTCTTCCTTCTGAAGCCGAGCATAAGCAAGAGTGGCGGCAGTGTCGCCAGTTACGCTTTCTCGGCGCAACGCGCGAAGAACCTCCAGCTCTCCTCTATAAGCATTCTGAACTCTGGTGCTCTCAAGCTCAAAGTCTCTTAGAGTCCTCTCCCCTTGGACAGTCCTGGTCCCCGTCCTATCAGCAATGTTGTTGTAAGCATCCATCTTACTCTGCAGACGACGCTGTCGTTCGTACAAGTTCGCAACAATTACTTCCTGCTCTGATATGCGCCGCATTCGGACCTTACGTTCATGCGTCCTCTGAATCTGAGCTTCGATCACGAGCGGCGTGTCCTCATCATAAGAGTTGAGGTCTACCAACTCTTCCAAATGATATATGAGTTCCTCTAAGCAAATCAACCTCGCCTCACATCGTCCGGCTAGCCGGGGGCCACCCACACGCCGAATGTCCTCAAGACTATCCGCGATGAGAAGGGGCAAATCACAGAGTCTTCCCCGTCCAGAACTAATGGCATCGACTGTTTGTTGAACAACCTGCTCTACCTTTTGGAGGATGCCCCATATCGATTCTTCCTCTTCATCGTCGGATATTAGGATGATTTCGCGGCTACGACCGGTAGTTGCATGAGAAGGAAGACTACCACCGGAAAACTCTACTGCAACAAAGCATAAGGATGGTGTCAGAAAATCTATCTCATAAAAGCAAATTGAGATTGTTCACGGGATAATTGGCGAAGACGATTTCGAGTGCCCGACACCGGGAGGACGGTATACAATCACATAAATCACGTGATAACGTATACCGACCTATAAGGTGTAAGGCAACACGAGATCGCCCCAATATACCCGAAGACTTGAATTGGCTAAGCAAAACAAGTCTGAAACCTTAACCCCCACGGGAGGGGTATCGGTTCTTCCGTCATGACCCGCGAAAGGTCAATCCGGGATACAGAAAATATAAATTCTCACCCCCGAGGAAAGAGGCCACTGAGGACGATATCTTAGGAGCCTCCTCCTCGCTATGCCGTGAGCGGGAGCGGCTCCCGGAGGGTTGAGATTGACGAGGAGACATCGCAAACCTGCAATAAGAGACAATACATCAGGTATAATATACGTACACGAAATATTGAAAAAGGGAAATTAAGCACTTGGACTTGAAATCCTATAAACAAATAGGATTTTGTAGTTAAAGTCTAATTAAACCTATGAATTTCGTGCACGCGGGACGATAATCGTCGTTTCGCGGTAAATTTTGGTGAAATACCCAAAATACCCCCCGTGCTCAAGGCCAAATTCAGGTCAAGGACACGTGCGATTCGGGTCATGATCATCATACTTGATCATCTAACATCCCGGTACCCTATAATTTTGATCAAATTTTGCAAATAAGCCCTTTTGCAGAATTGGGTCAATTTTACATAAAAACCCCTCATCGAACTTTTGGTTTAACCCCCACATGCATTTACCAAAAATTCGATCAAGGGTTTGGGGTTTACACTCAGTGGATTTCAGTCTCGAATTCGTGGCCTTTTTGCAAATAAGTCCCTAAAATTTTTAGTGGGCTGTTTTGCAAATAACCCCCTCAAACAATTCTTTGATCCTCTTGCACAAAGCACCCCCATTTCTTGATAAGACAAACATGAACCCAAGCCTCCCAAATTTCAGTTCATGTTTGCATAAAAGCCCCCAAAATTTCAGTCCCACTGATTTTACAAATAAACCCTCCAAGATTTCGGTCCTTGTAAATCTTGCACGAAACCCCCCAAAGTTTTGAGCATGCATAACCCCTTATTTACTAAGCATAAAGATGCAATCTTTACAAGAAAATAAGAGAATTGTGAAGAGGATCTTACCCAAATCAAGAGAGGTAGCAACCCTAGCTTCAAGGGCCAAGATCCAAGCTTTGGAGAGGGAGAATGAAACCCTCGAAGGAGGAGAAGATTTAGCTAAAAGAGTACCCACAAAACCGAAATTTGCTTGAGGATTTGATGGGTTCTCTTGGAGGAAGAAAAGAGGGGGAGGATTCGGTTTTAAAACCGAAATGAGAGGGGGAATTCGGTTTTGGGGGG
>BQKN01054414.1:0-11115 GCA_022839385.1 Asparagus kiusianus | reverse complement strand
GCCGGTCGACCGACGATGGCTCTGTTTATTTTCTTAAGCTTTTGAAGCAGCTCGCGGTCGATCGAATTTTTCGGTCGGTCGACCGACATGATTTTTCGGTTGACCGAAGGTTATTTCGGACGACCGCACTTTTCTTCAGTCAAGCGCGATTTTTTTAAAACGATCGTTTTGCCTCGTTTGTTGTGCTTTCACTTATTAGTGCTTGGCTCAGTCTGAGCTAACACTCTGAAAAGGGGATTATCTTCCTAAACAGGAAGATTGGGTTTTGTTTTTAAATGATTTAATATCTTCTATAAAAACCACACAGACTTCTTCTTCTTCCTTGGCCCTAACGTTTGAAAAATCAGAGAGCTTTTTCTGTTTCCTGAGTAAAATTTTCAAAGTCTGTTTTCTCTCTGTTTTTAAGTGTGATTCACTTCCCAGCTTCAGTAAACATTCTCTTTGCTATAGGGGCTGTGTAAAGAGAGCTTCTTGCATATTTTCTTCTGCTGTGTGAGTGAGATCTTGTGTAAGATCTACTGTGAGGGAGTGATCTGTTGAGATCAAACTGTGTAGTGAGAGAGATCGTGTGGGATCGCTGTGTAGACGAAGTTCCGGCTTCCAAACCGGGTGTGTAGTGGATTTCTCCTCGAGAGTGGGGAGCGGGGACGTAGGCCAGAGGGCCGAACCTCGTTAACACATCGCGCGTCAAGGATAACGATTCCTAACCTTCTCTTATTTACTTTGTTTGCATCTGTTTACTGTGGATTGCTTGTTCTATGTTTTAATTTGCATATTAGAGCCTTTTGACCCTAATCACCCCCCCTCTAGGGTCCAACATCCAGAAGCGTCGTGCCTTGCTTGCGCATGCCCGGACTCTTGTGCGGAAAGCACAGGAAATGCAAAAGGAAGAGGCAGTTAAGAGATCGCCAAAATCTAAGCAAGTCTGGATGCCAAAGGCCAAGTCAGCGCCTAAGGAAAAAGCATCCGAGGCTACTCTCCGGCCTTTGTCAACTCCAGATCCCGCTCCTCTTACTCCTGCACCACCGGTGAAGCCCTATGACAGCATGGATCTCTCCAAATCTAGAGTCCTATTGACGGATCGCATCGGTTCTCTACCCGAGGATCGAGAAAAAGCGCCCGTTAAGGAAAGCTTGAGGCCGTTGAAGGAGCTTCGAGCAAACATCCAGACTGGGGGTCGTACGCGATCTCCTAACAAGTTAGTTTCTACAACGGCCCGCTTGGGGGTGCGTACAGAAAACCAGGAGCCCGTTAATGTTTCACCCTCACAAGGGTGTGATTCCAAACGTGTGACTCCTGTAGACGCCAACAAGGCGATGTTTACTCAGAGGAAAACGCGTCAGACAGAAGAATGCGTTATACCTGAGAATCTATATAAACAGCCGATAGGTTGCTCTGACCACAACGTCGATGAGTTGTACTATCGAGCTGGGGGTGCGAATAAATCTCGAAAGAGAAGTACCTGGGAAGCGGACTCTCACTGTCCGTGTACCAAATTTATCAGGGCAGTATTATCAGTGTGTAGCTGCCCCAAGACCGCTCCACAGAGGGTCTCGATATTTGAGAGGATCTCCACTGAAGCATCAAAGCCCAAATCAAGATGTTTTCGCAAAAGACGATCGGTTGTTCGGGATGATGAATTCCCAGAAGTTACCATCAACATGATCAATAAGGGAAAATCTCCGATTGTTTCAAATGGTTCCAACCCGAATTTCTCTCCAGGAAGAAGAGTCAATTCGGGAATAACCCAACGAATATCTCAGCTTCAGCTAGAAGCCGTCAGATATAACGATTACCCGGAGATCTACGAAGGAATCCATTCCGATGACGAACTCTCGGATTCTTATTCCGCACTCGCCTCCGATGATACAACGTCTAGCATAGGACAAGCTCAGGAAGTGTTCATGATCAACACCGAGCAAATAACCAAAATCATTGAGGATGCTCTAGCCAAGCAGAAAGAAACATTCAAAATCGAAATGGAAATGGCTATGCAGGAGATGAGACAAATGCATGACCAATAAATCCGAGCTTTGTCGAATCAGCTAGTTGAATCCAGCCGTCGCACACAGAACGCCACAGTTGACAGCGATCCAGAAGTGGACGAAATCATCATGGCCGACGTACCTCCCAAAAATACTGGTTGTGGTTTAAATGTACATCCGACAGATAACAATACTGGGGGTGGTCCTATCAAAGATGACAATGCTGGGGGTGGCCCCATTATTCCTCTCGAAAATTGCCCAAAACAGGATATAGATGAGGACGAAAAGATGAAGGATCTCGAGAGCAAAATTAACGCTTTAATGTCTGCTCAAGAGATAAAGAAGACCGGCATTCCGTGTCCTTACTCGAAAGAGTGGGACTCGATCCCGTATCCGGCGAAGTTCAACCTGATCAACTTCACGCCGTTCGACGGGAAGGGCTCGCCCACTCAGCATCTAATCTACTTCAAGTCCCACTCAGGCACGATCTCCGACAATGAAGCCTTGATGGTTCGGTCATTCGTCGGCACCCTTCGCGGGCCTGCCTTCGATTGATATCGGCGTCTTAAATTTGGAAGCATCAACAGCTGGGAGGACCTGGAGAGCATGTTCCTCACTCATTTCTTCGATGATGATGCCGAAGTGTCGATCAGGACACTCTTCGATAAGAAACAAAAAGACGGAGAGTCGGTGGATACCTTCATCAAACGCTTCCGCAATCAGGCAATGAACTGCAAGGATCCCATCACGGAGGAATTCATCTTGCAAACTTATCATAACAATTTGTCCATTAACATCTTGGACGTTATGGGAGTAGAGCCGCTCAATACCTGGAAAGAGTTGAAGGTGCGTGGAGAGCATGCCGAACGCTTCCTCAGAAGAAGGAAGGTCGAAAGAAGCCAACCGATGGCTAACCTTCTGAACCCGAGTCTCATTTCCCATGATGAAGGGAAGGCACCTATAACAGCTGTTGATGTTAATCAGACGTCATAACAGCAGCCCCGAAGACAGCAAAAGACTTCGGATCAGAGGCTCCAAAAAGAGTACTCATTCAAGGACAAAGATGTTCTAACCATTTTCGAGACCCTTCTCGAAAACAACAAGATCAAGCTGCTACCCATAACGAATCAGGAGGAAGCTGACAATACTACGGATCCGAAGTACTGCGCGTACCACAGGAGGATCCTTCATCCCACCAAGGCTTGCTTTACTTTAAAGAATAGCATCCAAACCTTGGTTGAAGCCGGCGTCATAACGCTAGGATGAGACAAATAAGAATGGCAACACTCCGAAGAGTATACGAGTATAAACTGCTTCTCAGCACTCCGAAGAGTATACGAGTATAAACTGCTTCTCAGCACTCCGACAAGTATACGAGTATAAACTGCTTCTTAATACTCCAATAGGTATATGAGTCTAAACTGTTTCCTACCGTTGATGGGAAGTTCCTGGAGAATGTTACGCTAATATTCTTAAGGATAACCCGGTCATGTAACGGAGTACAAAGTCAGACCCAGGTCCAAGAAGGAAGCTGGGGGTGGATGATTCGTATAATGGGAAGCTCCCGGAAGAATACTATATGTAATTTTCTTAGGGATAACCCGATCATTACGAACAAAGTAATAAACACTAAACCCTCACTGTGATTTGTATGAGTCAACCCTCCCGTTGTGATTTGTACTCCCCCTCTCACTGTTTACCTGGTCAAACCTTCCTATAGTTAGGGCCACAATCAAAGTCCCCTCTCGATTCCTTCCATGAACGAGAGGTCCATTTTTAAATTGAACGATCAAGCCTATAAAAGGTAAGATCGTCTCAAAAACCCCACTTCCACTGCTTCCTTGGTCAAACCTATAAAAGTTAGGGCCAAAGCCAGAATCCCCTCTCGATTCCTTCCATGAACGAGAGGTCCACTTTCAAATCGAGTGATCAAACCTTCCTACAGTTAGGGTCATCTCAAACCCCCGTTTGGTTAAACCTTCCTACAGTTAGGACCAAAACCACAATTCACTCTCGATAAACGAGAAATTTATCTTTAGTTCGGTAATCAAACCTTCCGACAGTTAGGATTATCCGAATCTTTTCGATTTTCGGAGTGGAGATCCCACTCCTAGTTTCACCTTTCTGGATTCTGGGGGTGGAGATCCCACCTCGAGTCTCCTTTCTAACTAGAGATAGAATATAAAATTCTTCCTCTTCAGTGCCGGGAGATAGAATATAAAATTCTTCCTCTTCCATTTTTTCTTTCAGTCCGTCTTTACCCTGAGAAAAGACACAATTCCCAACTTCCAATCCGTGCACTTTGTACACGGGGAATTTTATCACAACTCCTAAATAGAGATAAGCCTACGCCTAACACGCGTTGCCGGTTTAGTCTTTCACCGATTGAAAAAAGACACCAGAATCCAGTCTGGGGAATTTTATCCTGAAACCTAAGCAGGGATAAGCCAACGCCTAACACGCGTTGCCGGTTTAGTCTTTCACCGATTGAAAAAGATACCAGAGTAAAATTCTGGGGACTTTTATCCCGAATCCTAAGTAGGGATGAGTCAACGCCTAATACGTGTTGCCGGATGCCATGT
The DNA here is from genome assembly GCA_022839385.1 of Asparagus kiusianus. Classification (NCBI taxonomy): domain Eukaryota; kingdom Viridiplantae; phylum Streptophyta; class Magnoliopsida; order Asparagales; family Asparagaceae; genus Asparagus; species Asparagus kiusianus. The sequence goes on along the minus strand of BQKN01054414.1, from coordinate 6,548 downwards.
TCCCGTAAGAAATGGCGAAGTCTATGTATTCAAAATTATAGCATTAAGTCTAAGAGAAGCAATTCTCTTAGCACAACGTTACATGTGAAACGGGTTTTAATAATTCACATGCTAGCCCGATTCAAACGGTAATCGGTAAAGGCACGTCAAACCCGTTGATGGCTGGGGGTTTGCCAAAAATCCCAAAGTCTATGTCTAACACGCATTACCGGTTAGTCTTTGACCGTAAAAAGGACAAAAGCCTACATATTCGATATTGTGGCAGGTTGTTATTAATAACACCATAATCCGTACCTCACACACATGGGGAATTTTATCCCGAAGCCTAAGCAGGGATAAGTCAACGCCTAACACGCATTGTCGGTTTAGTCTTTTACCGATTGAAGAAGACACCAGAATCCGAGTCTGGGGATCTTTATCCTGAATCCTAAGTAAGGATAAGTCAGTGCCTAACACGCGTTGCCGGGTAGTCTATTCCCGTGAGAAAGACGAAGTCTACGTATTTAATGTCGTAGCACTAAAAGAGTTAACTCTTTTAGCACAACGTTATGTGCAGAACGGATCTAAACAATCTGCATGCTAGCCCGACTCAAACGGTAGTCGGTAAAGGCTCATCAAACCCGTTGATGGCTGAGAATTTGCCAAAAATTCTATAAGTACGAGTCATTGATGCATCAGCTCTGTTAGTTGGTCTCGTGACTCGATTATCCAACAACATTAAAATAAGATCTACAAATGCAGATGAATCAGCTTTAACAGTTGGTCCTGCAACCACGACACTTGGGACTGCCGTGCTCCAATACCTTAAGAGTTTAAACTGTGTATACTCTAGTAAACGTACGAGTATAAACTGTGTCAACGTACGACGTTCGAAACCCTAGGGTCAACGCCGGTCAATGCGTAACCCTAGGGTCAACGCCAGTCAACGCGTTGCGATAAAAAGTCAACATTCGACGTTCAAAACCCTAGGGTCAACGCCGGTCAATGCGTAACCCTAGGTCAACACCAGTCAACGCGTTACGATAAAAAGTCAACATTCGACGTTCGAAACCCTAGGGTCAACGCCGGTCAACGCGTAACCTTAGGTCAACGTCAGTCAACGCGTTACGACAAAAAGTCAACATACGGTGATTTGAAACCCTAAGTCAGCACAATGTGATAGAGATAGTCAGTTCAAAGTCAACTCAATGACACGAGCCAAACTCAACTCACTGGTGGTAGACTCGAGACTCCGACGACGGCCAGGCGATAAACGCAGCGCCGGAAGGACTTCGGCTATTCGTCAAAGCATCGAATAGACCGAAAATCGAAGGAGCCAAGAGTTGAAGCTAACTATAGGTCCTTTACGCCGACTGAAGGCTGGATCAATCACATCCAAGTATTCCAGCCTCTTCTATAAAAGAAACGAGTCCGGAACGCTTTGGAGGGGGTATCTGTAGGCATCAAAAATTGCCTATAGGTCTCCACGAACAGCTCAGTGTTAAGGAACGACAATGAACGTCACTATCTGGTTCACAAGAGTTCGATTGACGTCGGTGAACGCTTGAAGTGAATCGACGAACTACGTGAGCTGACAGAATTTCGGAATAACGAAGGCACAGGCTAATCGAGAGCCCCGCGATGTTTACAAAAGGAACAACGCCCTTCGTGTCTCGTTCATTCTACAGATAATCTAACCATTGGAGCTGATAGAACTCTTCGTCGGCCTTCCAACACATTTGGAATCACTCAAATCCGAGTTCAGACGAAGAAGTTACAGTGAAAATGGTCAAACGAGCATTGAAAACGTCTCAAAGCTGAACTGAGGCACTTACGGTGTCTCGGCCAAGCCGAGACACCCTAGGGTGTCTTGGCTTGGCCGAGACACCCCAAGGGTGTCTCAGATTTTGGGAGACACCCCAAGGGTGTCTCGGATTTTGAGAGACACCCCAGGGTGTCTCCAAGGCAGATTTAGGCCTTAAGATGGTTTTAACCGCTCCGCAACCCCTCAAGCCTATAAATACAAGCCTTAGGCCTCATTTTTTCAGATCGGGAGTTTTGGTGCCTCGGCGAAGCCCTGCCGGATTGAAGACTTAAAAGTACACAGATTTCAGAGAGGAGGAGGAGAGATCGGATCTAGTTCTTCAACGCAAGAGAGAGAGATTCGTCAGATCTACATCACTCGTATCCAATCCTTAGGATTACCCCGTTGTGGTAATTCTAAGAAGAGCAAATATCTCGCTTTTATCGAGATAGGCGCTTCAGTTTTCTCGATCCCTTCGCGGATAGACGAAGCTCTGCCTAATTTTTCAGCAATCAGATCTGATCGACGGTGGTCCACGGATAAACCCCGGCACAGGTAAAGATCCCACGCAAGCAGAAGACCGATAAACGATCTCTGGGTTTGTTTGACAAAGTTGTAAACTTGTTTTATTTTCATTGTGTAAGAAGATCTTATAAAAAGATCAACTTTTTATTTCATTCGAGTTTATTGTAACGACTAAAGTTGTAATAGATTCGATAGCAATGAAGATAGCAACTTTCACCGCAAACACTCCTCTCTCTCCCTCCCACAAAACTCTGAGTTCAACCTTCTCATCTTCCCAAAGCAATTGTCTGCTTTTTCCAACGCATCATCATCATCATCTGTTCAATTGATCATATTCAGTTCTCAAAGCATCAAAGCTTCTCTCCCTCATGGAGTCCAGAACCTTTTTCCTCAAACTCTGCTCCTCCTCCTCCTCCTCCAAAATTCCCCAAGAGAAGTCGGCGATGAGAAGTCGGCGAAGTGTGGCTGAAGGCGCTGCACCTACTTCAATGGAAACTGCGATGACAGCTTCGACAATGAATTCTTCGGCGATTCCCATCCGATCGTCGCCGCTAGATCCGACGACGCGCTGGAGATCATTAAGGTAGTAGTTTTGATCTTGTAAGATATTTGATGAAGTTTTCTTTTTGGCCAAAATTTAGATAGTTTTGTTCCTAATTTATAGGGCTTAGTTCCGTGCGAGAGCCTATCGGAGCGCAATTTGTTGGCGGACGCATCAAAGATCGTGGAAACTAATAAAACAAAGATCGGAAAGGGTAAAGATGTTTGCATCAAGTTCGTAACTAAAAATTTGTAGTCTTTAGGTTATGATGCCTCCATCTACAAGTCTAAATGGGATAAAACCCCTTCAATTCCAGCTGGTGCGTTTATTCAGGAAAAAATCTCTCCTTTCTTATTGTTATCTTGGCTACTTAGGTCTCGGTTATGCTGTTTTTTGCGATTCATAATATAAAAGTCTTGCATATATGACTTCATTTCTCTGGTTGAAAAGATGCACTCACAAAGTTTTTCGATGATGGTTGCAGTATCATGAATCTAATTGGAGTTTTAAAGTTCAAAAAGATGGGGGAGGATTTTGTTCGCAATTCTGGCCTTCCTTATACCATTATCAGGTCTATTACTTATTACTAATATATTAATGCTTAGATAAATTTCTTCACCTATATGAACTTGTAGAATGGTAAAAAATTTGGCTGAAACATTCAAATTTTTTTTGCTTATCGGGGCTGGAAGATTGACTGATGGACCTTATACTTCTTATGATTTAATTACGCTTATTAAAGCAACTGTTGGAGAAAGGAGAGCGGTAGTTATAGGCCAATGTATCACTTTTCCGATCTTAAACATTGAAATATCAACGGTTTTTGTATATATCTAAATATAGTTTGAAGTTCTAATTCCAAAACTCCGTAACAATGTGAGACTCAAAATTGCTTGATGTACATTTTCAATCTGCAGTCCATATACAAAACTTGATATAAGTTAACAAACACGGCCTATTCAAATAATTTCTACCAAATAAAATGGCATGATATTGGTCATGGAAAGCTAGCTTGTATATGGACTGAGAGAAGTATGCATCACAAAAACAGTTAACAAATTAAAGAGATTTGATAGAATTAAATGGAAGGATAACAATCATGTAGCCGACCCCCAAAATCTGGGATAAAAGCTTTGTTGTTCTGTTTGAAATTGCTCATTGAAAGTTAGTTAAGGAAAGAAATAATCTTCTAAATTTGTGAAAAATCGATTGCCATATAACTAGAAGCTAGAAAGTTTATTTCATATTTCACTATCATACAGATATTAAGGGTTAAATTCACAACGTTGCCATGAAATTTGGAGGGTTTTGCACAAAACTACTATTAACTTTTTTATTAGATAACTACAATGAAAAATTGTAAAAAAATCCCATAAACTATAGGAAATTTATATTGGAGGGTTATTTATGTCCATCAATCTAGAAAATTCACAGGACTAATATAAAAGATATATAAAGTACACCAGAACTAAATTGTCTAAAATGTGTCGTGTGTTAAGCATGTGACAACCTACACTCATTGTCATCAGGCATGATAGTTTAGTGAAAAGTTCATGGTAGTTTCTCTAATAATCATGGTAATGTTAGCATACCTTATCCTTAATCAATAGCCCTTACTCCTCTTTATCACAATAGTTTTGTGGATTGTAATCGACATTGTACAACAATATAGTGATATCTCTCAGCTTGCATCTGCATGCTACAATCGATGGATATTTTGTTACAAAACTTTTTGTAATCATGTTGCATTATGATAAATTACAAAACGAGGGGTTTTTAACTAGTTACTTAAAATTGATATTTTTTTGTTGTTAAGGAGATAAACTTGTGCACGAGGTTAGTAGACTTGTAGTGGCAAACGCCTGCATACAAGCTCTTGATATAGACTTTACCAAGGGACAAATTTAAGGAAGGCTGCAGAGGTTGTTGGGCTCACCATAGTTCAGGTTGAAAGGTATTGATTTATATCTTATATCCTTTCAATTACAATCCAATTAGATGTATGATTTTATATTTTATGCAGCTTAGATTTGAACCAGGTACATTACATATTTCATTCTTTTTTAGAGCTACATATCTATTCATTTCATGTATCAATCTGCATATATAGATGATGTTGAGCAATATATTAGTAATATTTTTTAAGTTTACCCATTTTTTGTACTTTTTTGACATTTCACTTTAATTTTGAATTTTTTCTACCTTATAAATAATAAAATAACTCCCACCATATTTCTGAATATCGTTTTTACACATTTACATTTTTAAAACTATATATGATCTTAAACTGATTCAAGTTTTTCAAACTTTCTAATTTTCTAAACTATATATGCAACTTAGGTTGTATCATTTCTGATTACTTATATATTATTACTGTTTTATTTTGTATTTTTTGCTACATTAATTTTTGTATATTAAACAAATCCGTGCATCGCACGGGCCTGAAACTAATATCTCCTAATAAAGAGATACTGACCTTTCATTTTCATCATGTTCTTTCATTTTGCCACTCATCCTTATGGTCCCTCTTCCCAACTCTTCACAATTCTTATCATTAATAGCAGGGCTAATTTCACATAACCCACTGAGTTTTGAGGGGTGTTGCTCATAACACTGCTAGAGCTTTTGTTTTATCTCACCTAATCCCTCTTACATTTTAACTTTATCTCACTAACCCCCACGTCTATAATTTGTAGGAAAACTAAAATATTATTGAGAAAAAAAAGAGAAATCCCAAACTTTGTCGATTGTTATTTACAGATAATATATTCCCCCCAAAAAATTTAATTTTCTTCTCTCGTTAAATTTTTAGTTATGAAATTATATGTAGGGGATATGGGAAGAAAATGTTGAAGTTTATGGCGTTTTGTGAGACACCCCAAAAATTAGAGAGGTCATGTGAAATAGACAAAGTTTTGGAAGGTTACATTCAAATTACCCCCGAAATAAATGGGGTTTGTGAAATTAACCTTTAATAAAACCCCAGAGACATATTTACCTCCCCAAGACTTAGGGTTTGTTTGGATTTGCACCTGCTGAAAGGGAAGTTAATGGAACATAGGATATGTTAAGTTAGAGAAAGGCAAGGGAACATGTAAAACTTATTTGGGAAATTAGTGAGGGAATCAATGGAAACTTATTTCACCATGTTTGGAATATTTAATAAAGTGAAGAAAAGGAAAATGAATATATGTAAACTTACATAAATAACCTTACATGTTGTTAGGTCTTTTATTGTTAGAAATTAGGTGGATGGTGTAATGACCATAAATTTCTAATACTAATTTAAATGATTTTTTGGTATTTAAATATTAAATATTATTTTTCTAAAAGATTATTTGTAATTTTCCCCATTTCTCTAGAATTTTCTACGATTTAAAAATATAATATTATATTATTTTAATAGTTTTACTAATTATAAATTTAATTATTTCGGTAAAATTTTTAAATTAATAGTTAATTATTCATTATTGTTATTGTTACTATTATTTTAATCATAAATTTTTAATATTTATTTGAATAAATTTTCTGATATTTTAAATTATTTAAAAGGGTATTTTTACTGCGTTTTTCCCTGTGGTATTTCACTCTGTATCTCTCTCCCCTACCCCACTTCCCCAAATCACTCCTCAATTCCCGCACACATCACTCTCCTGTCCCCCTCTCCTTCTCTCTCTTCTATTATTTCTCTCACCTGCT
>BQKN01054365.1:0-11483 GCA_022839385.1 Asparagus kiusianus | reverse complement strand
AACACACCAAGTTTGGGGTGAATCCGTCGTCGTTTGACCCTCCATCGAGCCATGTGAAAAGTTCTATTCATTCAAAACCGTTAAAATTGATACGAGTGGATGAACGGTCAAATGACGACGGGTTCACCCCAAACTTGGTGTGTTAGGGTTTTAGAATATGTAGATCAAGTTCAACGGAGCGGATCATCCACAATGTCGCTCAATCATGTGATTTTAGAGGCGTCAAGGAGGAAATCCCCTCCTATGACAAGGATACCCATTAATCTCTCTCTCTCTCTATATATATATATATATATATCATACCAACTTGCTACACAGTACAAATTTGTAAAAAAAAAAGGCTTAGTAAAATACATATAAATATACATATATAATTGTCATCAAGGTATAACTAAGTTAGTTTCACACACATGTAAAAACATATCATTGCCCATCTATTTAATTGGAAAATGCAAACCATGCATTGTAATCTATGTGTCATCAAACGATTGTGGGTTGAAAATCATGTGGTTTGGAATTTTATATATTATAATCAAGCAACTCAAAATAAACAACATTTTGGACTATTGCAGACCATTCATTTCTCTGTCATTAGATGCATAAACTAGAAATATCTAATCTATGTGATTTTTTAATCTCTATGAAGTTTTGATTGCATAAATCATAATGGACAATGTGGATCGTTGATATCCATGGTCAAACATGTACTTACATAGATGTGTATAACTAACTTAATTACATCCTAGTCGTATTATAATCGTACAATATATATACTGCTTTTGGTTTATGAAATTTCTTTCCTTTTTTCTTCCCCTTTTCCCTTTTTTTTGGACCTTGTTCTGTATCTTTTGTTATAAGACATGAAAAACTTCCTCTCTTTCATAAATTAGCTACGTACTCTGGTGATGAAGTATCTTACAAGTTTCTTTCTGAGAAAAAATCAGCGCAATGGGAGGAAAAGCACTGACATGATACATATCCAAAGAAAGACGCAAGAGGTAGATTGGGAAAAAGAAAAAAAAGAGAGCTGATGGTTAATTAGCAGACACTTTAGTACTGACCATTCTTTCGATCGAGTATATTATTATCGTCATCATCATCACTTCTACTATAGTATTATTATTTGATTCTGTGCGTTGGCTAAACGAAATTCTTGGCATTCAAAAGGTTAGAAAATGGCGCTATTGCCTGATTGAACTTACTATAAATATGCTAAATTTATGAAATATATAGTCAAAACCAAAAGTGCAGACACGATATCAGTACCCAAAGCGACAATACAGAGCCAACATTATGTACTTAGTTGGTCACCAAACCATAACTCAATTCTCTGTTTGTTGAGCTTCTTCCGACCAAAACTCCCTCTGCCCTCTCCCTCCCAATCAATATAAAAACCTTACACATCCATCACAAAAAGCATCACCAAGCTCCCAAACCTCCAAACAATGGGCAGTCTAGTTAACGCGGAACGCGCAGGCGCAGAGAGGGTCTACGGCGCGGAGGCATGCTATCGACACTCAATAGAACTCCTAACCGAGCTCGGTTTCCCAAAGGGTGTCCTCCCTTTGAAAGACCTAGAAGAATGCGGTCGAGTTCGTGAAACTGGGTTCGTGTGGATGAAGCTGAAGGCCCCGTTCGAGCACTACTTCAAGGGGACAAACACATGCGTGAGCTATGCCGCTGAAGTGACTGCTTATGTCAAGAAGGGGAAGATGAAGAAGATGACGGGGATTAAGACCAAGCAGATGATGCTGTGGGTGCCTATTACTGAGATGAGTAGTGTTGATGGTGGGAATAAGATTTACTTCAAGAGTGCTGTGGGGATAGGGAGGGGATTCCCTGCGGCAGCGTTTGCGGATGAGGAAGAGGAGAAAGGAGGAGCGCTGAAGATCAACTAGACAGAGATCATTAAGTTGTTCAAGTACGTTGCTTTGTGTTCTGTGATTGTCCATGTTTTTCTGATGAGATGCATGACTGATTCGTCCGTACCCTTTGTTATCTTGAATAGAAAGAGATGCTGTCAAAGTATTATCGATTAATCATATAACCAATCGTTTTCACCTTGTTGAAGAAGAGTTGCGCCTGGTTGAGCGTTCTGACTGAAAATTAAACACTAGAACTGGAAGAGTTCTCCCATAGAGGAGCTACTGAATTCAAACAGAAACAAAAACACGCATTCAAGCTCGACAATGTCTCAAGCATCTACAAGTAACCTAATCCTCCAATAATAATAACTTACAATCGCATCCTTTTACATCTTCTAAGACATACGTCACTTATAAAGCGTAAGCTGATACAATGGGAGATTATTATATCAAAGATACTCGATGCAGAAGTCCATAAAACGTTTAAACTCTGCTGACAAAACGGTAGGGGTAGCTTTCGCCAAGAACACTGACCAAATGAACACGACTTATTGAAACGTTGGTGCAATGAAAATAACTCACACTACCACAAGGCTGCCTTACTACAGCTTTGATGCTGCTGCCCTATCAGCAAACCAGGTAAGTTCTCCATCTTCAAGTGTGATCATTTGGACAGGAAGAAGCTCAGATGCACTGTTTTCGCCACCAAGAGCTTGCTGCACAACACCAGCTTTACCTGATCCAGTGGCCACAAGTGCAATGTTTGCTGAAGAGTTTATCACAGGAAATGTGAAAGTAATTCTCTCTGGTGGTGGCTTTGGGGAGTCTTTAATGAAGGTAATCCATCGCTCTTTTTCATTGAGAAGAGGGTGTCCAGGGAAAAGGGAAGCTACATGACCATCAGGGCCCATTCCTAGTAGCATGAGATCGAACTTTGGAAATTCTGTGGATGTCGATTTCTGAAGTACCCCACTTTTAACAAGTTGTTTCAAACAGGTCTCGTAGTCATCAGCAGCACCTTCTGCAGAAAGGGCTTCATTGATGGCATAAACATGCCCCGGTGGAATAGGAACCTATCAAGACAACATTCAAGAACACAAACAAATCAGTAATAAACTCATGCATACAATATACACCTGTAATATGTGAAAAGGTTGTCTTTATTCTCCTTTTGTTTTCTTAAGAAGTACGAATTGAAATGAATATCTGAGCTCAACCAATATCCTTTGACTTCGTGAACATCCTACATTAGATTTTTGGGAAGTGAGCCCTACTACTTCTACATGTTTACTTAGTATGGGATAAGGAACATGGCTTCTCAATTAAGCCTTCCAGTGTAATGGGATTGTACAGCATGGCGAAGGATTTTTCTTCCCCTACAAGGGAAAGGATAACAGTTATGACATACACTCTATTATATACAACGACAACAATATCCTAAATTTTTAGGAGCACATATAGTATACTACATATTATATATGTGTAACAGATTGCGCATCAATTCTCCAATGTGTTAGCCCCCGCATAATCCCACCGGACACAAATAATACAGAACGAAATTCTTAATTGTAATTACCGAGATTTCTAATAATTGACATAGCATGGTAAAATGCTAAGTTGCTAACCACATGCTGAGCAGCTGAGATCTCATTAAGTCGTATAAAATTACAGGAATGTAGCCATGCACTTATCTACTTCTTTTGCTTCTGAAAGTTACTAGGAACTTTTTTTTAATAGTTAGCAAAGCATGATCATGAAGAAAATGGTTACAGACTCTTTCCGAAAATCCGAAGTTATGAAAAGGGAAAATTTTTGAGAAAGTCTAAATACACAACAAAAGAATAAAATTTACGTCATGAAAGAATTACATCTTCGATAAAAAAAATTTATGTGAGAACATGAAAACTTATTTTATCTAGTTTTTCCTTATAAGCCCGAAGTTCTACCCCCTTTCACTTTAAACCCATATAATTTTATAAACATAAAACACAAAGTTTACTTTAACTTTAAACCCAAAACTAGAATACAAAGTGCATAGTTACATACAATATGCTATGTAATTATACGCCCTAAAGCATGTAGTTATACACCCTATAATGTGTTGCTCTATAACTTATCGTATGCGACAATATGCTTTGTATTTTATACTTTGGGTTTAAAGGTATTGTACTTTGGGTGTACGAAAATGTACGTACTACATGGGTTTTGAAGTACCTGGGGGTAAAACTTTTGGTTTATAAGCAAAAACTCCTCATTTTATGGTGAGTGTTATAGTTTTACACTCTAACATGACCGAGAAGGTTGAGCGTCCTTTTTATGGGCCGAAATATCGACTTACACGGCTAATCCAATGTTTTTTAGTCTCCTTTAAATTTGTAGCCAGTGAGAATTGAACTTCAATTGCATAGATGAAGAGGCAAAGAACCCTCTTCTAACCTCATTTAAATGACAACCTTATCAAGCATGAATTTTTAATTTTTAATTTTTATTTTTTTTATTTTAAGATGTAAACATTGGAGAAATCACCAAATATAATTTATTAAAGAATACAAAATTTGCTTAATGAAATAGGGTTGAAATCTTAATGAAATAGGGTTGAAATGGATGAGACCATACAGGGATGATGTGTTGTTCAGTCGCATGCACATCAACTATAATCCTTTGAGCAATATAAAAATTTGGTTAATTAATTATGTTCTAATAATTTCTCCACTATTTACACCTTAAAAAGGAGAAAAATAATAATAACGAATATGAATGCTTTATGAGCCTGGCATTTAAGTGAGATTAGAAGAGGGTAGTGGTGTCAAGTATGACTCAACAGATTTAGTTCAATAAAAAGGGCACTCAACCTGTGGTGACATGTTAGAGTATAAGAATATAACCCTCACCCCATGGTGTAGTGGCAGGGCTTTTGATAATACAAAATGCAGATTGCAGACAAAGTGAGATCAGATTCAATTATAGATATGATGACATCAGTAGTTAATATGACCACGTTCAACTATAGATATGAGCCTAAAGCTAATGTGAGTATTGAAAATTTTCCAGACCGATTGAGAATAAAACTATCAACATATTCATATGTTATTGTCAAAATAAGTATCAATAAGGACATCCTACTTCGGTTAACTCAGCTAATAACTCATATTTCAGATGTGTTTATCCATTCCCCTGATATGCACTGGTAGGGGTGCCAAACGGTTCGGATTAATCCGAACCGATCCACATCCGTATTCGAACGGATGTGGATATGTTAAACTATTTTTTAAACCGGACGGATACGTTTTGGATACGGATCTGGTTTCGATTTTTCGGATACATATTCGGATAAGGATATGAGGGTTTCGGACACGGATATCAGCAATTTAATAAACATAAGGATTCTGGTCGAATCCAAAGCTCCAAACTCGTAACCGCTAACCAACCCCAAAACCCAACTACAAAAGTAACAAAACCCTAGCCTCCACTCCACTGAATCCGCTCCAGCCGGCAGCCTCCCACTCATTCTACAACCCGACGGTCCCGACCCACCGCCCGCGTCGTCTTCATCAGTTCGCCCGTGTCGTCTTCGTCAGTTCTCTTGCGTCGTCTCGGCCAGTTCGCCCGGCTCGTCCTGTTCGTCCGCTCGTCCAGTTCGCCCGCGTCGCCTTCGCCAATTTGCCCGTCGTCTTCAGCCAGTTCGCCCGCGTCGTCTCGGCCAGTTCGCTCGCCTCGTCTAGTTCGCCCGCCCGTCCAGTTTGCTCGTCGTCTTCGGTCAGTTCGCCCGCCTCAAGTAAACTTTGTCCACCAAATAGCTAATGGTTAGAAGAATACTTGGATCGGTATAGTCATCCTCACACCTCTCCATCTTGCACTTTTAGGATTATACTACTCAATATTAATGTGTATCTATAAGATCAATAATGTAGCATAAGCTACGAATTGTATGAGAAAAAAGTTGTCTTGGCTATTGTTATCCTTTAAAACCAAATGGGGAAGGGTGTTGTCATCGTCGCATGTGGGTTCCTAAGAACATGGTAGCCTCATGAGCCCCACTCCTTTTATTGCCATTTGTTGCTATAGAGCAGTGTCATGAATGCCTCCTTTTGGGGAGGGTTTTTGAATTAGAATCCCTTTGTAGATGAACTATGAGATTTGCTTCTCCACTCCATGTGCATTGTGCTGACAATAGTAAAAAAATATGGTGGATTGCGCAAATTATTGTAAGGAAATTGTGCAGAGTGTTAATGATAGTTAATGGTGATTTAAGGGAATTATACTAAATAATAAATTTGTACAAAGTTTATCTACCTATTTTTAGTTAATGAGCATCTAATGATTATATATTTTTCTCTACTTTTTTTTGTAGTTACACAAGTTGAAACTAGTAAGGATGATGTTCCTGATGTGGCTAAGATAGTGGATGACGATGACTCGGAGATTGCCCGAGACATTTGTAAAAGCACCATTAGATATGTTATTTGACTCAATAAGCACATGATTTGAAATTTTTATTTTTACATATTTAACATGATAATTGTTCTTTTTTTGGCAAGGTGACATCATGGAGGTCTATGACTTGGATGATGGGATTTGATATTATGCTTGCATCCATTGGTGTTATATTCTAGTTAACTTTTGATTGATGTGTTAGCTTGAAACTCTAGAGAACTAATTATGTGGTTTTATTTATTTGTGCTTGGTGTTTGTTTGAAGTAATTCCGATTATACGTGAACTAAGTTGTTTTGAATTGATGATATTACATATCTAAATTGCTCTTTTGATGCTTTGCTTTGTTGGTTATAGCAACTGCTTAGATACTTTATATCAAATCCAGATACAATTGATGATATTGCACGTATTTGTGATTGTTGTATTATATTTTTATCATTTGCAACCCTATACATTTATGTAAGGAGAAGCCTACAACCACATAGATTTACCCATTTGGTTGTAATTTATACATAAGTGTACTAATTCATATCTGATTCATATCCATTTGTCGAATATCCGTTTCATATTCGTGATCGTATCCGATGCGATTCTCAAATATCCGAACTGTATCCGTTTCCGATGAGTTCGAATATGGTTTAAGGTTTTTTCTTACCGAAGATAATCCGTATCCGTATCCGTTTATAGAAAGCGGATATAGATATGGTAAGTGTCATATCCGAACCGTATCCGCTCCGTTAACACCCCTATGCACTGGTCGTAGGCTCTTGATTAACTTCCTGATACTATAAAGTTTCTCACAAGTCGACTACTTAATCAAGATGAGAAATACATTCAAAGTTTCTCGCACACCAAGCCAAATAGCATGAAAATAAGAAAAGAAGGCGAGTTTTGAAATACAATGACTCGACCTCTGATTAAAAAGACACACGTTATTATTTAAGTCAAAACAGATCCATTTACCGAACAAAAAATTTAAAAAAAAAATAAATCTTAAAATGGAAATGGAGCTATCTTTGATACCTTTGATAAAAACCCATCATATGCCAGCTTATAGTTACTATCATCATGATCTTTTGGCACAACTCGCTCATCCACCCAAAACACATGCCACTTTCCCCACTCAATCAAATCAACAAATGGCGCCTCCACCAGCTTCCTACACACCCAAACGCAATTACCAGACTCAAAGAGCATTTTAAGCAAAGGAAGAAAAGAGTTTCAGATCCACCCTCCAAACCTAAGATATTTGCTGATTTATCACCAGTTCTATCACGTTGAGATAAAATAAATCAAATATTCTAATCTTTTTTATTAGTTACTTAGCTGAGGTTTCTCCCTTATACCATTCAAATATTGATGACTTATGCTTGAGACGTTATTTACCTACAATGTGGGAGAATTGGAAGATAAATCAGCAAATATCTTGATTTGAGAATAATTTTGCAAATATGGTTGGTTTGGGGGCTATATAGCTAAAATACACAAAAAGTCGAAAGCTTTTTAAGCGACCTGAGGGCTTTTACGAGAGAACCACCGGAGATTACAACGGTGAACGCACCCCTCTCGGCGGTGAACTTACCGGAGAGGCCAGCGGTGTACTCAGCGAGCTTGGTGGCGAGATCGCCTTCGCTCTCGAAGACCATCAGGCCCTTCTTGATGTCGCCGGTGGTGGACCCCGCGGCCATGGAGGCGGAGGAGCGGATCCTAGGGGATCGGGTCGGGTTTGGGTGGAGAGGGGGGAGGAAGATCCGATTGCGGCTGAAATGGGTTGTTGAGATGGCGGGAAATTTGGGAGGGGAGATCGATGTGGGGAGTTTGGTGGAGCGGAGTAGCGATGGGGAGGAGAAGGAGAGGGCGGTGGAACAACTCATGGGATTGTGTTTTTGGGTTCGGGGTTTGGTGGAGGTTTTTTATATCCGTTGAATTTTCGATGGACGGCTCGGGCAACGGCTTGTTTTTGGGTTTCTTTCTACTTTCTTCATTTTTCCTTTTTTTTTTAAACAACTTTTTAAGGTCTCTTATATTTTTATTATAAATTGGCCGTAGGGCGCATTGAGAAGAGCGGGTATCCCATAATTTATTTGTGTCCTTTCTCTCGCGGAAAAGCCAAGAAAAAACAAATGAATTTTGCCCTTAATAACACGATGATGAGAGGGATGATTGTGGTTTATTTTCTGAAATATGAAAAATAATATTATTAAAATCAAAGAAAGCAAATTGAAATAACAGCCGTTAGTGTGTGTGTAGCCAAGTGGTGTTGAAAAGTAATCCCCTTAAAATGTTTTCCTTTTCCCTTATAGTTGTGAGGATGCTAATGTTGGGGGTTTTAATATGCTAAAAATTAATTGATTTAAATCAATGCTATATGATGGATATATTTTAAATTGAGATCCAAAATCCCAAGATAAATTCCCTTGGTTAGCACTCCGTAAATCTCATATGATATGATTAGTAATCAAAAGAGTTTAGAATGCGAGGAAATGTTTGAAGTTCAATTGTATCTATTAAAGTTGGCAATAAAGTAAGGATGCCTAAGTTCCTTTTAAAACTAACTCATGAAATAAAGAGTCAATCATCTGAGGATCGCCCCGCACTTTGATTCTCTGCATCCGAGTCCGTCTAAGCAGATCGATATCAAGTAGTCACTCTAGTAGCATCACGAATAGCCTCACATGCATTGAATTTATCCACATCGCCTCCTATATTTCACTACATTTAATTTTCTAGGGGGCATACAGTTTTTTTTATGTACATTTTGAAAGTTTAAAAATCTCTATGTTTCACTTTCTTCTAGCTACAAATTTGACTTTGACCAAACAATCAAATGTGAGTAACTTGTCTTTCTATTTGGTTTTCTCCACGCTGTTTTTCTATTCCAGACATGACCATCTTCTCCATATTACGATGTCTTTTTGAGCCAATGAAAAATAGCATATGATTGAACTACTAAACAAGATCGTTGTTGTTTTCCCGTTTAGATTCATCCCAGACATTATAGTCTTCTCCTAGTTGGGGAAGTGATCGACTCATTTGTTGCTTTGTTGTAAACCCAATATGTTTCTTCTTATTACATAATTTTTCTATGAGAACTATACAGGCATATCCCATTAAATTATGTAGTTAGGAGCTCCTGGGACAGAAAAATGAAAAAAAAAACAGATGCAGAGTCAATATCTTTTCAACATTCTTGCAGTGCACGAGACAAATGTCTGCACTTCCATCGGGATCATATTTTATTATTACAACTCCTCCTAACTTGGAATCTTGACTATTTTGTTGATGTTTTTGTGACCTTCTCTTTTATTTCTTATCGTAAGAATTCCTCCGTTATTACGACCTTCTCCACTATGATGTTATTCATAGGTCCATTTTTTCTGTGGATGGGACTGAACTTCTCCTTCTTAACTGGAGTCAAAATTTTGTACAAAAAAGTGCTCATGTTCTAATTATTAATCCAAATGGATACTTTGATTGTTTTAGAAGTTAATCTAATAATTTGGTTTGACTTTCATACCCATATTCATACTTTACGGATTCGACGTTTCACCGTTTGAACCCCCCCCCCCCCCTAAAAAAAAAATTACATTCGCTGAACACACCATAATGAAGAGGAATTTGTTTCATTTTGAGTACTTCTTATCAAAGAGAAGAAAATATCAAAACCAAAATCTTTCTACTCAAGCAAGAAGTCCTTTTTGTTTACAAGTCTTCTTTATATAGTAACTCATCCTTGTTTTATTCAAAAAATTTAGGTACTAGTGGTCATATCTCTCATGTGCTACACCTTTTTTTCTTTTCTCCACGTGTTTTCATCACTTGACCCACCTTCTCATGTACATAACTTCTTTTCGTGTCGCCACCTCGGCAGAGAGAGAAAATAACTTTTTTATTCCAAAATATCATCATTTGTAATCTCTCGACTCTCTTTTCTTTTTCATGAATCCATGAATAAAATTCCTTCTTCGTGTCCTTTTCTTAAGCCATTATCTTTTCTCACCATCATATTTCTCATTGCATTCTCCTTCTCTTTCTTTTAATCATTATCTTTTACATTATCATGACCACTCCTTTGCCATTTTCCCTCTTTTTTAAACTATCTCTCCTCCTTTTTCTTCCATAACGACTAGCGCTCCACTCAAAGTCTATCGCCTTTAGCTTAAATGGAATATCTCCTAAAATCACGTCCACATTTGCGCTTAACAATTAAAGTTGACACATAATAATTCAACTTAACGCTTAGCATTTAAAAAAGTTAACACCTAATAGTTAAACTTAACACTAAAGTTTTAAAGATAACAGATATACATTAAAGTTAACACGTGATGTCTAATTAATAGTTAAAGCTTCCATATTAAAATTAACCATTGTGTGTTAAATCTAACTAATATGTGTTAAGTTTGATAGTTAGATGTTAAATTTGACTGTTAAATGTTAACTTCCGTGTAGCTTTGGAAGATGGTCCATTGAAGCAAATATAATAGCCTTTGAGTGATGCGACAACAGTTGTGAGATAGAAGATAAGGAGGAAAGATGGAGGGGGGATGTGGACAGTGGCGGAGCTTGAAAAAATAATTTGGGGGGGCGAAGTTACATAATAAACTCATAAATACTTAATTCATTCAAAATAATCACCAATTCAATGTTATATAAACATCTAAAACTTTGCACGTAGAGTTTTTATCTTCTTAAAATAATCAATCACAGAATCAGTATCAATTTCTTGAACAATCTCTTTCTCGATATACATAACTAAATTATCTGCTAAGAATGCGTCTTCCATCTTATTGCGGAGCCTTGTTTTTACAATTATTTATTAATATTAATAATCAATGTAGTAAAAATATTAGGGGGGCAAAATAACACTAATTTAAAATTATAAAAATATATATATAATACATTAAAAAATTTTGAAATGAAGGGGGGGCGATCGCCCCCCCAAAGAACAACTAAGCTCCGCCACTGGATGTGGAAATGAGACAAAATAATAGGAAGAATGAAGGTTGAAATGAAAGTGGAGAAGGAATTAGGAGGGTGAAGGTGGAACATAAGAGAAAGGATGAGTGAGGATAATATAGTTGAGATGGATTAGAGATGAGTGATGAGAATGAAGTGCGTATGGAGAAGAGATGAGGGTGTTGGAAATTTTCAAATAAATAAAGATTATAGCTTGAAATAAATCC
>BQKN01054342.1:94513-116636 GCA_022839385.1 Asparagus kiusianus | reverse complement strand
CCCCCCCCCCCTCAAAGCCTGATTATGAGTTGATTAATTTTATAAACAAAATTAAGATAGATTAGTCATATCCACAAGTAATGATCAGAGTGACATTCTAGCTTTCGAAAAAACAAGTATACAATTGGATTATGATATTTCATACATCTCTTATTTAGGATTTGAATGCCTTTATAATGTATATTGAAATATAATTAGATGAATGAAAAAGTCATAACATGGAAATTGAATTTTAAAAGTGGAATCATTTGACATGTTTAATAATATAATGTTTTCAAAGAATGTCACAAAAATTCCTAATTTTTTTTTTGCATTTCTACCAAAGTAAGAAAAGAAAGCTTAAAAGTGAAGTCAATAGACAATTAACATAAATTCCACGATAAAGAACCATTTGCTTACTTAAATTCTCAACTACAAACTAACAGACCCTTTCTAATATCTCCATCTAAAATTTAATATATGTAGGGATATGCTCACTTCCATTAATTTCTAAATTCTAGATGCGGATAGTTCCTGAAAAATCGTTCATGAGCATACCATGTGATCGAAGGCATCTAGACACCCGATACAAGAATAGGATAGAAGCTTTCTTAGCCTACTCTGACACAAAGCCTCTACGGTCGCTGAGTGGAGCGATTTTCTATCCTTGTAATAATTGTAGGAATGGTAAAATGCTCGTTAGAAGTGATGTAAATTTCCATCTGCCAATCAATGGATTTGATAGCTCTTATGTATTTTGGAGTCATCACGATGAAGGCATCCCGGTGATGCAGTCATAGGAAGAGTTCACTGAAGTCGGCAGAGTAGAGCCTCAACATCATCATCATCATAATGTAATACTAGGTTACGAATTAAAAAGAACATTCATGTATTATAGTATTGCATTTATATTATCTGTTTGACTAGTTATCATGTATCACGGTGTGTCATGTATTATAGTATTATCTTTTATTATCTGTTTGACTGGTTATCATGTATCACTATGTGTCATGTATTATAGTATTATCTTTATTAATTATTTGCATTATATATTTTTGTTGGATATTCATTATGTTTTTAAAGTATAGATGACAAAATGACTACATAAGAAAGCGTTTGAGAGACTTTTTGGTAGATATTCTGCAGGAGATGCACATACATCTACGTCAGGTATTTTTATTTATTTGTTATATTTTTACATTTATGTAAACTATTAATGTGAGCCTAACATCTTTTTTAACATTTCCTACATAGGACACGGAGATGCTACACATGACTCGCCGCCACAGGACACAGGACGCGGAGATGCTCCACATGACGCAGAGACATTAGCTGATCCTACACAGCATGCGGTGATACCGCCTCCACCGCCGCTACATGCAGATATATTAGAGGAGTGAAGATTTGAACCGTATAACGCAGCTGTAGAAGCTGCGGCACTATCGCCAGATTCTATTACGGATCAACGAGTCCACGGCTCGACCAAGGTGAAGGGGGATTAGGATTCTTATCATACTTTGCGACCTATTGCATAGCATAGGTATGAACAAGCAAGGCGTAGAAGCGTCGAACTGAAAGGTATGAATATATTCTATAGTTTTATTGGTTATTATTTTAATTTTTATTATCGATATGGATAGATTTATATTTCACCCGATTCATTGTTTCCCAGGTACTGGGCGACCTCCTAGGAGTGGACGCAATGCTACCAGGGAATTGAGTCTCATCCATGATATTCATCGGAGGGTCGTGATCTGATGGGAAAACGGAGTGCCTGTCGGGGCCTTTGCCAATGCTTTCAATAATTTTCCTACCGTTTTAGCCAGGAGACAAGATTTTTTCACTATTTTTTTGACATGGAAATCACAGCGGATTGATGTGTTTGTGGCTTGTTAGAGATATATATGTGTGAGTCATTTATTTTAATTTTCATCATTATTAGTTATTATTTTATTATTATGTTTAATACACGGATTTGTATCTATTTTTTCTTTATATGCTGAAGTGATTTTTCTTTCTTGATGATAATATTTATGCTTGGACTTACTGGTTCACGCAAATCAATCTATCGTTCAAGAGATGACGGTTTGAGGTGAGAAAAAAAATATTTTGTTCACATAACAGAAGATTGGAAGCGATTCTAGCATCTTGACGAGCGTGTGGATGGAGTAGATTTTTTTTACACTTTATGATTTCTGGGACACAGCTTAAATTCAGGTATTATAAACTATATATTTTTAATTTATTGTTTGAATTTTTATATTGTTTTGATTTGACATTGTTTTGCAGGCTCAAGCTGAAATAGCAAGGAGGAACCGCAACGCGCCCCATAGTTACAAGCATCACGGGGGCTACTGGTCCTTCAGCCAGCATCATCATCATTTGGAGCTTGAGGTATATAATATATTAGCTTTTAAGTTGTTAATTTGAGTATAATTTATGTGTTATGTGTTAATGATATATTTGAATAAAATAAAGAAGGGGAGATCTAAATATTTTGTAGATCGTATTCTGACTTCTTGGAGCTCGAATTACACCGATGAGGAGAAGAAAGCAAAAAACCAGGATCTGGTTGTAAGTAGCAATTCATTTGTATATTCAATTTCATAACAATGTATCATTAATAAGTCGACTTGCCCGGGTTGTTTTGATTTATCGTAGGAGAAATTACATGCAAAGTTACAGGAGCAAATATCTCAGTCTTAGGTCAGTTCTAGCACTCCGGCCCGGTTATGTAGAGAGGAGGAGGAGGAATCCATCATCGAGATAGTCATTGGACCGAGTAGGAAGAACAGATACCGGTGGAGAGGAGCCAAGCAGAGGTCGCACGAGTCTAATAGCACCTATGAGTATGTAGCACCACCAACAACACCAGGAAGCAGTTCATATCAAGACTCGATGGACCAGCGGTTGAAAGCGATTGAAGATTGACAGTCGTAGCAAACAACATATCAGCAGATTACAAAGGAAGAACATAGACGCCGGGAGTAGAGAGAATTGGAGTTCACACAGTTCATGTCGACTCTGTCTTAGGAGGCTCAGGAGGCATATAGGATACGATTTATGGCGGATCAGGTAATATATATACTTTACTTTTTTAAATTAAACAAACAAAATATATAATTCTTACTTAGTTATGAATATTCCATGTGACTAAATGACATCACACACACCGATACACATTGTTACGCACAAACCCTAACTCTAACCCTAACACAAAGCCCAAAATATATACGTATAATGTTTTTATGTGATGGTGGTGTTGATGGTGTGTGCATGCATAGTGATGATGGTATTGGTTGGTGAATAAGTTAGTTGGTTGTGGTTGTGTTGTTGTGGTGCGTGCGTGCGTAGGGTTGGTTATGTGATCGGTTGGTGGGTGGTTTGGTCGTGGTGGGGAAGGGGAAAGAGTGGGGATTTGGTGATGGTGGTGATGATGGAGGGGGGGGGGGGTGGGGGTTGCGTGTGGTTGGTGGGTGGGGTTGGGAGATTTGTGGTGGTGGTGATATTGTTATTGTGTTGTGGTGTTATATTATGTTGTGGTGGGCGTTATTTGATTGGTTGGTGTCGGGTTGGTTGTGGTAGGGGAGGGGGAGGTGTGGTGATTGGGTGGTGGTGGTGATGATGTAGGGGGAGGGGGTAGGGTGTGGAGTGTGGTGGGTGGTGGCTTTGGTTGTGGTTGAGGAGGGGGAGGAGTGCAGATTAAGTGCGTGTACGCGTGCGTGCGTGCGTATACGTGTGCATGCGTGTACGCGTGTGTGCATGCGTACGTGCATGCGTATACGCGTGCGCATGTGTGCATGCGTGTACGTGTGCGTACGTGCGTGCGTATACGCGTGCATGCATGTATGATGAGAAAATTGCGGGTGGGGTTAGGGTGTGTGCGTGCGTTGTTGCAAAAATTGTGCGTGCGTGTGTATAATACATAAGAATATGCCATGACACTATCTCCGAAATATATAATACATAAGAATATGCCATGATACTCTCTCTTAGTGCTATACTTGCATGTCATGCCATGTTGTTAACATTTGATTTATATTTGCAGGACGAGACTTCTAGACAAGGTGGAGCTAGTGAAGAGGAGGAGGATGATGATGATCAAGAGGACTGATTTGTTTTTTTACCTTTGAAAACAATGAGTGTGTGCTATATAAACAATATTTATCATGGTGTGTGTGATGTATAAACAATGTTTATTATGTTGGGATTTTTTATTAAAATATATGTGTTATAAATGGGTGGGAATGAATATTATACTGCTGATTGAATATGGTTTTAAATTTATTATATTATTGTACATGTATTTTCAATTTTCAAAATATTTTTTTAAAAAATATTAGAAATATTTAGCCACGAATTAGTCGTCGCTATATACCCTTTTTGCGATGGAAAATATGTACGGGGACATGCTAATAGCGATGGAAAATCCGTCGCTAATGATTTTTTCTTTTTTAAAATTATTATGGAGACGAATAATTTCCGTCGGCATTATGTTTAGCGATGAAAAATCCATCAATAATATTTTTTTTTCTTTTTTAAAAAGATAGAGCGATGGATTTTCCGTCGCTACTTGTCCGTCGCTGAAATTTAGCGACCGAAAATCCGTCGCTAAAAGTAACTTTAGCTACTCTCAATGTACGGACAACGACAGAATTTTATTTTTTCCGTCGCTAAAAGTTTTAGCGACGAATTTTCAACTTTTAGCTACGGATTTGTCCGTCGTCAAAAGTCCTGTTTCTAGTAGTGATTGCTGTCAAGATCCAAACTGGATTGATTTTTTATAAATAAATTTGAAACGAGTTAATTTTGGAAATAAAGTTGTAAATGAGTGTATTTTAAAAAATTTTTCTTACTAAATCTACTCCTCTATACTTGAAGGATGATCAAAAGACTTACCGTTTATTTTACAGTAAATTACTATAGCATGAACAATAAATCGTTGGATCCTCCTTCAAATATAGAGGAGTGAATTTACTGCTTATGCTACAGTAATTTATTGTATCATAAATAATATATCTTTGAATCCTCTTTTAAGCATAGATCATTAGATATAATATCTAATTTTAAGCATATAATAATCAAATCAAATGTGTTAAAACTTAGAGGGAGGTATGTTCAAAAATACAATGCTTTAAAAAATAGAGGGTCAGTTCAAAATAAAATGCTTAAAAAAAATTAGGGAGTCATACTTTGCACGATGTGCACATTAGTATAGAGAAGGTACTAAATAGGGAGCCATACTTTGCACGATGTGCACATTAGTACAGAGAATGACACATAAGCGAACCTCTGACCTGAAACTAGGAACTGATTGCTTCGGTACAATTCTGCTTTTACTCGTCTAACAAGGCGAATGTGCCACTTGCTTATCATGTAGGTCAGCATAATTTGACTCATTTTCTAAATAACACAAACGTTCTAAGTGAGTTGCATATTTTGATATTGACAATTTGTATGTTATAAAGTGTGCATCAAGCCATTTGAAATAAACATAAGAAGTACAAAGCAACAGCCGTACACGTAACCTGACAATTAGTTGACATGCAGATATTTCACAAATAAACCGAGTTTCATAAGTTTTCGATCTCATTTATACAGTAAAAAACTACATACATCACATGCCCAAATAAAAAGAAAGAAAATAAAATAAACTTAAATTCTCACTAAAATATCTTAACCCAAATAGAAGATAAAAATCAAACCCTGACCAAATATGTAAACTAAAACCATCATAAATTTCTCTAGCGCTAATTGCATCGGATCAAATCTTTAAAATTGTTCCCCATAAATTGCTGAGATGTTTCTCGACTTTCACCTTTTCAAAGCTATGTACGTAGCCAACTCCTAATTTAAAAAAAAAGAAATCCCCATGTTAGATGACATAAACAGTGTAATAAGTCAGATTTGAACTAGATTTCGGATCAATTAATAATTGATGGCCTCCATGATGTTGTCGCAGCAAATTCAGCTGTTGTTTGAGAAGCGGCTTCACATGAGGAGATGCAGATGGTAGTTTTTGCAGTGTTTCAACAATCTTGGAGAAATTACGGGTCCTACAATGGTTCAATGTTGCCATAGTCATCCTTTGCGGTTGCGGTACCACTTCAGGTACAGAATTGATGCGGTCCACCTCCCAACATGTCCTGTAAAGCCTTCGTATATCCTACTTCCCTCCACTACGAGCGGGACGTCAATTGATGCTTACTGAAAATTTGAAACTCAAAAGCTCTGCTTGCGTCCAAGAACCCTTGATCCTTTAGTTGTAAAGGAAAACAATATGTTATCCCAAGTTAAACTTTATGAGAAGTCAAAAGAATAGCTAGGTGATTCATGTACTTACCATATTGTTCTTTTCAAGCAGTTTCACATTTCTAATGTCCATTTGTCTTTAAATTTGGAAGACACCAGAGTGACTTGTACATAGCAGCTGCAATGTTTGCCATGAGCATACCAGAAGTAGCGCTACTTTAAGATTTCGATACAAAAGAATCAGGAAGCGGGTCATCTTTGATACAACTTTACATTGCAAATAAGTATCATACTGAAGAAATACCGAGAGAGTGTAGGAAAACAGCTGAAGAAACAGCCAGGCAGACTAGCGGTCGACCGTAAATGTGCACGAAGGCCAGTAGGATTCGGAGCTGAAGGCGGTCGACCGTAAGGACCCTGTAGCGATTTTACTCTCGGGAAATCAGTACGGTCGACCGCGCCATGACTGTAATCATTTTCACTCTCGAGTTTATGGTTCGGTCGACCGCCGCGGTCGACCGCGAAACCTGCGCGGTCAACTGCCGTGGTCGACCGCAGATGTAGTTTAGGCTGGGCTTTGGTTTTTGACCCGGTTCGTTTCTGAGTTGATATATAACCCTAAACCTGATTAATTAGGGTTAAGTAAGGACAATTTTGAGCAGTCTTTGAGAGATGATTGTTGTATCCAATTGTAGGAGATTTGTGAGAGATCTAGAGCTTTGTTTTAGGGTTTGATCGGTGAGATTTGTAACTCTATTGGTATTCTCTTGATTTCTAATAGTAAGAACTCCCGCCTCCTTGCCCTGTGGACATAGGCAACTTACCGAACCACGTAAATCGTTTGTTCTTGCTGTGGTTGTGATTTGCTTATTAGTTGTGGTTTATCTCGAGTTATTATTGTGTCACTCTGAGAAGCTTCCGCCGCGCACAACAATTGGTATCAGAGCTAGATCGACAACATGGGAGAAGCAAGCACATTAGGTTCATCTCTTACGAAGGTGATACAGAGTCTGAGCATCAATAATACAAAGATTAATGTTTCGAAGTTTGATGGCAAGATCAATTTCGGATTGTGAATGTGTCAAGTGATGGACGCCTTGGATGCACATAATTTGGAGGAGACTCTTGAGTTAAAAGAGAAACCCGCTGACATGGAGGACAAGGTTTGGAGGAAGATGAACAGTAAAGCTTGTGGTGTTATTAGGTCATACTTGACGCTGGATATTATTTATGATGTTATGAACGAGACATCGGCGAAGAAGATGTAGGAAATACTCAATGAGAAGTATCTTACGAAAAGCATTGAGAATCAGCTTCGCTTGAAGAAAAGGTTTTACCAGTTCAAGATGAAGAGGGGAGTTTCCATCAGGGAGCATGTCAACAATTTCACTAAGCTACTTTCAGATATGGCCTATGTGGACATCATAGTTGAGGATGAAGACAAGGCGATGTTACTTCTGTGTTCGTTGCCCGAGGATGATTATGGTACGTTCGTTCTTATTATGATCAATGGAAGAACTACAGTTAGCTATAAGGAGGTGTCCAAAGCTTTGGTGAATTATGAATTGAGGAAGAGTGATGGTGAACCCTCCGAGAAGGCATCGAGAGATGCATTAGCAGTTCGAGGTCGAGATCCAAACCGTCGCCAGTTCAACTGCTCAAAGTCAAAGAATAGGAGTGCCTATAAGAGTGTTGGTAGAAATCAATATCGGTATTGTAAAGAAGAAGGACATTGGAAGATTGACTGCCCAAGGTAGAAAGAAAAAGCTGGGAAGAATAAGGGAAAAATTGCACAAGCTTCAGAAGTGAATGCTACAAAAGCTATTGGTGAGCATTCAGATTCAGATTCTTCAGGCTATTCATGCCTTGCATTACTATCAGTTTGCTATGCGGATTCCACGAAGTGGATGATGGATTCGGGAGCTACATATCACATCTATCCTAAGAGGGAGTGGCTCTTTAGCCTTGAGGAGCTGGAAAGAGGGGATGTCGTGCTTATGGGTAATGACCATGTATGTCCTATTGGTGGTATTGGTTCAGTCCAGATTAGGATTCATGACGGTGTAGTGAGGGAGTTGAAGGAAGTGAGGTTCGTACCGTAGTTGACGAAGAACATCATTTCTCTTGGGACTTTGGAGGCAACAAAATATCGGGTGATCTTAGAGGATGCTACAGTGAAGGTCACAAAGGGCTCTATGGTGGTGATGTGAGGTGTCAAGGAAAACAACCTATACTACTTGAAGGGCAAGATAGTTACAGGGGGTCTGGCAGCTTCTATCACTACAGAAGAGGATACTACCACTTTATGGTACATGAGACTTGGACACACAGGAGATAAGTCCCTACAGTCATTGGCTAAATAGGGGCTATTGAAAGGTGCTAAGATCTGCAAGATGGAGCTGTGTGAGCATTGCGTACTTGGGAAGAAGACTAGAGTAAAGTTTAGCACCGTTGTTCACAACACCCGAGATACATTGGATTATATTCACACAGATGTTTGGGGTCCTTCCAAGAACACATCTCTTGGTAGGGCCAACTATTTTATCACTTTCATTGATAACTATTCCAGGAGGAATTGGGTATACCCTATGAAGCATAAACATCAGGTCTTGGATATTTTTGTGGAGTGGAAGAAGAAAGTGAAGCTGCGGACAGGTAGAAAGGTGAAGACTCTACGTTCAGATAACAGTGGAGAATACAAGAGTGATCCGTTTTTATAGTTTTACCAGGATCACGGTATTAGGGGATACTTCACAGTTCGAGAGACACCACAATAGAATAGGGTGGCTGAGAGATTGAACCATACCTTGCTGGAGAAGGTGAAATGTATGATGACGCAGAGTGGATTGCCTAGATCCTTTTGGGCCGAGGCGTTGGTTTATGCGAGCCATCTCGTGAATAGGTTGTCGTGCACTGCGATAGATGGGAAGACTCCTTTGGAGCGTTGATTTGGTTTGGTGGCTAGTGACTATGAGTCGCTTTGGATATTTGGGTGTCTAGCTTATTACCATGTCAGTGATGGTAAATTAAATCCGAAAGCGAGGAAAGCAGTCTTTGTGGGATTTAGAGATGAAGTCAAATGTTTTAAGTTATGGGATCTACAGGACAAGAAGATAGTTATTAACAGAGATGTTATATTTGATGAGACGTACATGACGAGGCCTCGAGCCCCTCAGCAGGTGGAGGGAGACCAGACAGGAGAGATATAGCAGCAGGTGGAGGATGATGTGACTCCACCCACTCTAGAGAGCATTGTATCCATTGAGGCTCCTACAGAGGTGACACTAGGAGGAGATGAGATGATAGCCAGGCAGATAGAGGATACAATAGATTATGGAACTCAGGAATAGGGTCATGTTTAGGGGTCCATTGTAGCAGATAGACCGAGGAGAGTAATTCGTCGGCCAGCTAGGTATAATGATCTCATGGTCGCATATGCATTATCAGTGAAGGCCGTTGATGATATGGTTCCATCCACATTCAGGGAGGTAGAATCTAGCCCCGATTCGATCAGGTGGAGGGAAGCTATAGAGGAAGAGATGTGGTCTCTTCAGAAAAACGACACTTGGACACTTGCACATCTACCTAAGGGTAAGAGAGCTATAGGTTGCAAGTAGGTATATGCAAAGAAGGAGGGATCTTCTATTAGGGACATTCGGTTCAAAGCCAGATTAGTTGCCAATGGATATGCATAGCTTGAGGGCATTGATTACAATGAGGTATTTTCACTTGTTGTGAAGCATTCATCGATACGGATTTTATTAGTGTTGGTGGCACAGTTGGATTTGAATTTGTTCTACATGGATGTAAAGACAGCCTTTCTACATGGTGATCTAGATGAGGAGATCTACATGAGACAACCCTTGGGATTCAAAGCTGTAGGAAAGGAAGACTTAGTTTGTAAGATGAAGAAGTCTCTTTATGGTTTGAAGCAATCACCAAGACAGTGGTATAAGAGATTCGACGGCTTTATGATTGGCCGAGGGTACACAAGGAGCCCTTATGACCCATGTGTTTATATGCACAAGCTACGGGATGGTGAGCACATATATTTGCTTTTATATATTAACGATATGCTTATTGCTTCCAAGACTTCTTCGGCTATTCGAAAGTTGAAAGAGGAACTATCATCTGAGTTTGAGATGAAGGATCTTGGATAGGCAAAGAAGATATTGGGTTTGGAGATCGAGAGAGACAGGGTGAAAGGAAGTTTGAAACTTACACAGAAAAGCTACTTGCAGAAGATGTTGAAGAAATTCAGCTTTGATGATAATGTAAAAGCAGTTAGCACACTAATAGCTCCACACTTCAAGCTTTCAACGTTGATGTCACCTGTTTCAGTTGAGGACAGAGATTACATGTCGAAGGTCCCATATGCCAGTGTAGTAGGTAGCTTGATGTATGCGATGGTGTGTATGAGGCCAAATTTGTCACAGGCCGTGAGCATGGTATCGAGATACATGCACGACCCCGGGAAGGGTCATTGGGAGGCTGTGAAGTGGATTCTACGGTATGTTCGAGGCACTATAGATGTTGGTTTAGTATTCCAGAAGGATGAAAAGAATGTGTAGGATTGTATTGGATATGTGGATTTAGATTATGCTGGAGATCTTGACAAGCACTGGTCTACTTCAGGTTATGCTTTAACATTGACAAGTGCACCTGTATGTTGGTGATGCACGTTTCAGTCCACAGTGGCTCTCTCTACTACGGAGGCAGAGTATATGGTAGTAACTGAAGCTATTAAGGAGGCTTTATGGTTGCGTGGATTATTTGAGGACTTGGAGATAGCACAGGAGACCATTCGGGTATATTGTAATAGCATATCGGCTATCTATTTGGCGAAGAACCAGGTTTATCATGCGCGTACGAAGCACATTGACGTTAGATTCCACTTTGTTCGTGACATTTTGGATGATGGAGACGTCATATTGGAGAAGGTCCACATGAATGACAACCCTGCGGATATGTTGACTAAAGTTATTTCAGGAGTAAAATTTGGTCATTGTTTGAAGCTTTTGAACATTCTTTAGTGTTAAGGCCTTTGGAGGTCATTTTGGTGAACTAAGTTCGGCTTGATTCATTGGGCAAGAGGATATGTAGGCAGTCTTTTAGATGTAGCTGATTTGATCTGTTGATTCAGATGGGGGAGATCGCGTTTAAGTTCTAGTTTGTTCCCAGACTTATTGAGGGACTATTGGATGATTTCGTGTCGGTGTAGTTTTGGTAGAAACATTCACCGAGGTGGAGAATTGAAGAAATAGCGAGAGAGTACAAGAAAATAGCTAAAGAAACAGCCAGGCAGACTAGCGGTCGACCGTCGCGGTCGACCGCAAACGTGCACGAATGACCGTAGGATTCGGAGCTGAAGGCGGTTGACCGCAAGGACCCTGTAGCGATTTTACTCTCGATAAATCAGTACGGTCGACCGTCGCGGTCGACCACGCCATGACTGTAATCATTTTCACTCTTGGGTTTGTGGTTCGGTCGACCGTCGCGATCGACCGTAAAACCTACACGGTCGACCGCCACGGTCGACCGCAGATGCAGTTTGGGCTGGGCTTTGGTTTTTGACCCGGTTCATTTCTGAGTTGATATATAACCCTAAACCTGATTAAATAGGGTTAAGTAAGGATGATTTTGAGCAGTCTTTAAGAGAGGATTGTTATATCTAATTGTGGGAGATTTGTGAGAGATCTAGAGCTTTGTTTTAGGGTTTGATCGGTGAGATTTGTAACTCTATTTGTATTCTCTTGATTTCTAATAGTAAGAACTCCCCCCTCCTTGCTCCGTGGACGTAGGCAACTTGCCGAACCACGTAAATCGTTTGTTCTTGCTATGGTTGTGATTTGCCTATTAGTTGTACTTTATCTCGAGTTATTGTTGTGTCACTCTGAGAAGCTTTCGCCGCGCACAACACATACTATTAAGCTAAACATAATTTTGTTAGAACGTTGTTCATACAATATCTCTTTCTTGAATAATAATAAACTCTTATTTACTACTAATATATTTTTGAGATGATGTATTTCAGGTATTAACAGGTACGAGTAAGATGCGGTTCGAAATGATGTAAAAATTAACATGCACGTTGATTCCAGCCTTTGAACTATTAATGGTCAAGAGGCAACCAACGATAGGCAGTATCTCATCAATGGATACAGAATCCAATCGGAAAAAATAGAAATAGGAATTGGTACTACTGATGGTCTACAGTGACTCATCGATGGTTCTACTGATGGTCTCAACAACTCATCGATGGTTATAGGGAACAATCGATGGTTACAGGAGACAATCGAATAAATCCAGAAATTAGAACCAACACCATCGATGGCTATAGTTGAACCATCAATGATCATGAAGGAACTAACCATCGATGGTCGTCGTCCGTCATTGATGATTATCACAAAATTTGACAATTTTTAGGATTTAATCTCACCCGCTTGTCGACCCGTTTGATCTCCTATTTGCACTCAGATTTAGATATCCTTGTCCTATCAAAGTCTATTTAAGGAGAGTTCAAGATCATAATTAACAATGAAGTTCAAGTAGGCAAATATACAAAAGGAAAGACCTTTATTTTATGGTTTGAAAGAGAGATGATCAAAAACTTTGAGCCTCGTTTAGTTTCTTCTCGGCGCCCTTTTCATCAGAGTTTAATTTAGCGAGAAGGAGTGGCTTACGCTTACATCGCTACACCGATTCTACATGGATGTTCATCTTCATCGATTTGAGAACAGTTTCATAAAGGGCTATAAGATTATTTTATTTATGCTTAATTATTTTTGGGTTTGTATTTCAAACTCGTGAGTTTGATGGCGTACTCAAGCTAATACAATTGAGGGTTGGACTAGCTAGGGCAAGGTTCGACAGCGTACTCAAGCCAGGGTAATTGAGGGTTGGGCTATCTAGGGTTAGGTTTTTTCCGGTATAGTGAGGAATGCCCTTCGCGAGAAGGAAGAGTGGATGTATGATTTCTATCTTTACTACTATAAAAATCTCGTGCGTTCTTCTACTGGGCAAGCTAGGGTTAGGTTTTTTCTGGTATAGTGAGGAATGCCCTTTGCGAGCAGGAAGAGTGGATGTATGATTTCTATCTGAACTACTTAAAAAATCTCATGTGTTCTTGTGCTAGTTTACTTTTTGTTTTTCATTTGTTATATTTCCCATGTATTTTCTATGTTTAGTCGTAAAACTGTAGCAATTCTATTCACCCCTCCTCTAGGCTTGCATCCCATTTTCAACAAAATTAAGCATTTTGGGCCAAAAAAACTTATATGAACACAAGCATATCAGAAATTGATTAGCTTAACACTGATTAGGGGTGTCAACCACAAGTGTCTGTATCTATGTATCAGTGTCCTTGTCTGTGCATGTGTTAACAATTGATACCTCTATGTCCATTTGTTAACCACAATAGTATATGTATCGATGTACTAATGCCTCTCTGTGCGGTATGTGTGTGAATCTGGAATTGATTCAGCAACAGTTTTACTATAATATTCATTTTCCTTTCTCCTAACAAACCCATGGGATTTATGTTAGAACATTGTTCGAGGTGTAATATTATTTGTGCAATATCTCTTGTTTGATAAATAACAAACTCTTATTTGCTACTGATATGCTCATGCAATATATCTTGTTTGGTAAATAATAAACTCTTATTTACTACTGATATGTTTGTTAGATGATATATTACAAGAATAAACAGGTACAAATGAATTACAGTTCAAAACGATGCAAAAATTAACACAAACGTTGATTTTAGCCTTTGAATCATCGATGGTCACGAGGCACTATCAACGGTCGAGTCTAGTCATCGATTAACTATAGAAAACAATTCTAGAAACAAAAATTAGAAATTGAACCATCGACGGTGTACGGTCAACCGTTGATGATAGCAAGGATTATCGATGAACTATATTCAACAATCGCTAAAATCTAGAAACTAAAATTTGCACAATCGATGGACTATAGGCAACCATTAATGATCATCATCCACCATTGTTGATCATGATCAACCATCAATGGTCGTGATAGGATTTTAGCAAATTTCTAGATTTAATCTCAGTCGTTCATCGACCTGTTTGATCTCCAATTTGGACTGTGATTGAGGTATCTCTTTCCTATTCTATCAAGGCCTATTTAAGAAGAGATGGGAATTATAATAAACAACGAAGAGAATAAATAAAAAGGAGAGATCTATTCTAGGATTTCATGAGAGAATTTGATTTGAGAATTTAGACCCTAGAGCCTCCTCGTTCAACTTCTTCTCGTCATGCTCAATATTAGAGGGTTGTTTCAGCGAGGAGAAGTGTCCTTTGTGTTCAACATTAACCTTACTTTTTCATGGATCTTCAACATCAAAGTTTTGGAGAGAGATTTATTTCAAGGGCTATAATATCTTTTTAATTGTGCTTTAATTTGTTTTGAGTTGGTTTTGTATTTCAAACTTGTGAGTTTAACGGCGTATTCAAGTCGGAGTAATTGAGAGTTGGCGTACTGAAGTCGAGGTAATTGAGGGTTGATGTACTCAAGTCGGGGTAAATGAGAGTGATTAGCTTGGGCTAAGTTTTTTGGTAATTGTTAGAAGCTGTAGTCGATAGGTGCCCATTCACAACTCTTCTAGGACTATGTATGGGCCTTCCTAGTAGGGAGCTAGCTTGCCTCTTCAGGTGTCTTTGTCGAAATCAACTTTGCGGAGGACGAGGTCACCCGCGTTGAATCTTCTGGGTTGGACTTTACTATTGTAGTACCAAAGGATCCGTTGTTGATTGGTGACCTGTGTTTGGAGTGCTTTCTCTCGGGTCTCGTCTAGGAGATCGAGCCCTACCCGGAGTCCTATTGAGTTCATGTCCTCATCGAAGTGTTACAGTCGGATGGTTGGCATACCTGCTTCGACTGGAGTGACTACCTCGGTGCTATAAGCTAGCTTGAATAGACTCTCCTCTATTGAGTTCTTGTGAGTCGTACAGTACGACCAAAGGATACTAGGCAACTCTTTGTTTGTCGGGAACAAATTTTATTGTAGAATTTATTATAACTATTTAACAATTAAAATAAAGACAAAAGAGTAAGCCTTTAGGCTTTGTAAAACTACTCTTTACAATAAAACAAGATTACAAGTGCTCCCTAGAAACATACGTAGGAATGTTTATCGTTCGCTGCTTGCGTGGGATTTTTACTTGTGCCGAGGGTGCGTTAGTCCGTGGATGACCAAATTATAGATCCAAATTGAATCATGAAGAAGGCTTAAGGTCGATGTTTCATTTTAGAAACAAAGACAGAAGTAGATATCTTAGCAACGTAAGATAAAACAATCTTCCCAAGATCAAGTCAAAGCCTAGATTTCGAGGAAATACCGAAGGTTCTTGGAAATACTTGAAAATAATAAATACTCTCTCTCTTGCTCAAGATTCACCAACTAGCTCCAGTCCTTACTCTCTCCGCCTTCGTCTATGTGCATATAGGTGATAGGGGGCTATTTATAACCCATAGGAACCGTAACTGAAGGCTGAAGTCGAAAAGAAATCTTGTCGAAGGACTCCTATTTCCGAGAAAGTCACAACTGTCTTGGAAGAGTGGCTTGCTTCTGGTAGTTTCATAACCTCTCCCACCATATTTAATCGCCATTATTCCTACAGTTATGAGTGTGATTTTTGCTTGTAACGGCTCCCCCGTATTTTTTGATGATTCCCAGCAGTTATGAAACCACATGGTAAAGTCGAGAAAACCGTCGCTAAGCCCACTCTAGTTTTTGAGACAGTCGTCGCTATCTCAAATACTATGAGTTTTCTCATAGCTTCCGAGATAGTGTTAACTGTTTCGAAAACTATGAGTTGTTCATAGCTTCCGAGACACATTTTGTGCCTCGAAACTTATGTGATGCGCTTCTTGGGTATTCCTTAGTTGACCTTTGAGTTGAAGAGATTCATTAACTTTCTTCAAAGTGTCATAAAGATCATTGAATCTTCCCTTTAGTTCATTGCAATATTAGGAGTTGTCTGATGATATAGGAAGCTTTCGAGTTGACTCAAGGCGTTTCGACTGACATCGCCTTTCAAGTCGACACAAAGGGACTTGGCTTTGGAGGTTGGTCTTTTTCCGAGACACTTGCTAGTGTCTCGGACAAAGCCACCTCTTCTGAGATAGTGGAAAGTGTCTCAGAATTTGAGTCGACTATCATCGTCTTTCGAGTCGGCATAGAGGTCTCGTCTCAAGTATCATCTTGGACTTTGAGATTTTGACTTCTATCGACCTTCAAGTCGACACATGAGGTGTCGTCTTAGTTCGCCATTCGAGTTGACATAGTAATTGTCGTCTTATCTGGTTTACATTGATCTCGTCTCGACTTCGAACTGTCGTCTCGTCTCGTACCGCATCTCGAGTCAACATTAATCTCGTCTCGACTTCAAACTATCATCTCATCTCGGTTTCATCTCGGACTTCGAGTTGACATTGACCTTGTCTCGTCTTCGGAATTACTCATCTCGAACTTCGAGTCGTCTATCACCGTCTCTCGAGTCGACACAAAGGGATATCGTCTAGGACTCCGAGTTGACTACCAATGCCTTTTGAGTCGACACGAATGAGATCTCATCTTGGTCTCGGCTCAAACTTCAAGTTGATTACCAACGCCTTTCGAGTTGACATGGAGGTGTTGTCTTGTCTGATTGAGATGTCGACCACCTTTCGAGTTGACACAGGAGGTGTTGTCTCGTTTGATCAAGATGTCGGCTACCTTTCGAGTTGACACAGGAGGTGTCATCTCCTCTGCTTATGATGTTGGCTACCTTTTGAGGTGATACAGGAGGTGTCGTCTCATCTGGTTGAGACGTCGGCTACCTTTCGAGTAGACATAGGAGGTGTCGTCTCATCTGGTTGATTGAGATGTCGACTTTTACTCGATTTACATGGGTCATCAGATTATGATTCCTATTGTTGATTTGGCTCCTTAATTCATCTTTGGCATTGGATGATTCTTTGTAACTCAGATGATGACGTTTATCGCCTTTATTTTAAATTAAGCTATGTGTAATACCTTAGAGGTAATTTTCAACACCTACAGATACCCCCTCCAAATTGTTTCAGCCTCATTCTTTCATAAAGGAGGCTAGAATACTTTTTATATGATACACTCATACTTCAATTCGTTAACTTCTCCATCTTTTAATTTATTCAGTATTTTGTCGAATAGCTAACAACATTTCGGTGCTGCATTTATCATCTGACCATTATCAAAATCTTGAACTGAAGCTGTTGTGTTGATTTGTGAATTAGCTCGTGTCATTGAATCTATGATAAACTGCTCATCTTGGTCGAAAATTTGTATCTAAATTATGATTAAACTCCCAGGGATTATCCTTGGCCTTGGAATTGATCTGTGCCTTATTTCGACAAAGTTATCGACGCGTTGACTGGCGTCAACCTTCATT
The DNA here is from genome assembly GCA_022839385.1 of Asparagus kiusianus. Lineage (NCBI taxonomy): Eukaryota > Viridiplantae > Streptophyta > Magnoliopsida > Asparagales > Asparagaceae > Asparagus > Asparagus kiusianus. The sequence continues at coordinate 98,970 of BQKN01054342.1, read as the reverse complement.
ATGATGAAAACATAGTTTATAGTCATATATCTGCTGGAGTCTACATAGTTTAAGCTCTTAAGGTGTTGGAGCGGGGAGAATCGGTTTATACTCATGTACTCCTTGGAGTTTTCAAGAATCAATTTAACCTCATGTACCTATTGGAGGTTCAAGGAGATGCAGTTTATACTCGTATACTCATCAGAGTGTTAAAATATACTAAAAATGGGTCGAGAATGCTCTACGAACGTAACCAAGAACACGTCGAGTCGAGCCTATTTGCGAGACAGTCAACTATCTCAGAAGCGCAAGACAACATTGCTATCTCGGAAGCGTGAGACAGCATTTCTATGTCAGAAGTGCGAGACAGCGATATCTATCTTGGAAGCGCGAGATAGCGACATTTGTCTCGCAAGCGCGAGACAGTAATGCTATCTCGAAAGCGCGAGATGACAACATCTGTCTCGTAAGCGAACCGACATAAGGTTCGTTAGGTTTGTATAAAACCGCATGCTTGAAGTTTTTTCTCCATGTTTGGCTGCCTCCTCTGAGTTCAAAACTTTCTCAGATCTTCTCAAAAGAGTTCTCAAGTCCTTCCCTCTTCCTTTATCTTCGAATTTTGTCAGACCTTGCTCGAATAACTTAGGGTTTCTTCACTTTCTCTCAAGGTTTAGTCTCTTTCTCCCATCTCTTTGCATTTTTCTTGATTCTTGATGAAAACCGAGCCTTTGGATCATATCTTGGTGTTTTTTCATGATTTTATCTTAAAAACCCTAACTTTTTTTGTAGGATTTTCAATAAAAATCACTTTTTTTATTATGTCTTCCAAAAGATCTCACGTGCCCTGAAGTTGATTTTCCTCCCATGCAGCTGAGAGAGAGGAGCCCGTGGTTGCTTTTTATGGAGGTGATTTTCTAAACTTTTGTATATTCAAAAGTTAGAATTTTGTGAATTTTGTATGTAGATCCTCGTTTGCTCTCCTTTGCGGGCATTCGGGAAGAGGCGGTATCCTCCTTCGTAGGGATCGAAGCTGAAAGATGTTGTTTTGTTTAGCCAAAACATATCTCAAGGCAAAAAGGATGATTTCATATTATTTTGTATTTTGTAAGGCCGGGTATATCGTCATAGTGTTCAAGCATGACGATGCATGTTGTCTTTCATGCGTTTAACAATTAAAATCTCTCGCCAATCATAAGGTGGTGACTCTATCTCATGGGTTTATGAGAAGAATTCTACCACTTATTTAGTCTTAGAAATATCCTTTAAACTGGATTCCAACGAACATATTTTTTTAGTCAATTTTCCCTCAATGGCCTTTCTTGATCGAGAAGTAATTGGTCATAGCAGCGCCACCCATGCTTATTTTGAAGGGATTCCTCTAATTAATGAGGCTCCCCAATTCAGTGATGACTGTCTAGAAGGCATCCCTGAGCTCATACGACGAGGGGATCGTCGTATTTTACGTCGGTTGATTACCGACGTACCGTTGACTCAGAATCAAGATTCAACCCAACCGCTAAGAATGCCTCAATATCTATTTGGAGACTCCATGGAGGATCCCGAGAAGTTTTACTGTGAGGCAGAACAATGGTTAAATGAGTGTAGCGGAATGTGCATATATCTATTGTAGATTCCTCGCTAATATTCTCTTCTGCAGCTCCGGAACTTAGCAGTGACCTGAGAGATGTCCTGGAGATTAACAGAGGATCATGAACGCGTCCACTATGGATTTATCAGTAAGGACACTAAAACCCTAGGATCAAGTGGTAGACACTTAATTAGGGGACTCCATCCGGGTGTATTGGGTCTGGATTACTTGCCTCAGAATGAACTTGTGATGAAGGCAAGTACTGTTAAGAACCATTTGGCTCGGTTGGGAAGAGAATTTCTAATTAGGAAGTTCAAATGCTATGGTTAGGTCTACCCTTCTGCGGATAGATGGTGGACGAGGATGACAAGTTACATACTCGGCCGTTGGGGAAGTGAATTGGCTGACAAATGATTATTTGTTCCTATTCGTGCTAGTATGTATGGGCTCCCGATCAGTGTTGACCACTTTCTCACTCTGTTTGAGACTTATAATCTAGATACCAATACCTTCTTTACTAAGAATGGAGAATTAGGTCTCCCACTCCATGAGATGATGAAAGTATCTGGATTGCCCATTGGAGATATACCTTATCAAGAGCTCTTCCCGATAGTCAGTCAGCTTAATCGGATGAAGGAGATAGCTATTGTCATTCATGATACTCTGTGGGAGTTAACTTTCCATTATCAGACTGCCATGGCCAAGATGGAGATAAAAGCCAAGAAGAAATCTCCACAAATCAGTCTGAAACAATTTGCAGACAATATCTTCAAAAACCTGGATGATCGCTCTAGCCATGAGGTATGTGAATTATCACCTTTAACCCCATCAGAGATAAACAAGTTATTGGGGAAGACAAACGCCCAGTCATACACTACTCGTTCGACCGAAGGTGGATTCCCTAAGGGGTACGAAGTTTGTATCATTCTTGTGGCAGACTCAGAAAAGAATCTCACCAACAACTCTTTTTGCTAGGTATTTATCCATTTAGCTAAAGAGATGTGTAATCCCTCACAAACCTTCTGATGCTTTGCCAATCGAAGTTTTATATCCTGCAGTTCAGTTGGCAACTGGACGTAGGCTCTCTCTACTCCCGGTAATGATTATAGATATCTACAATGGACTTCGCTACTTAGCCACCACTTTTACACAGGAGGGAAAGAAACCTTCAAATGAGATTCCGGTCCCCAAAATTGAGTTGTCCTACACCTATCTAATGACTTGGTTAGTTCTCCATCGGCCGGACTTAATGTCAGCTCCTGAAGCCGCCAACCTAGATCTTCCTTTGTTATAAATTTTAGAAGAGTGCAAGTGGTCAGCTAGGCAATGGCATGATGTGTCTTGGCAATTTTGGGTTCACAAGTGTTCAGAGTTCTTCCCGTGTTTCCCTCAATTCTCTAGAACTTTATAATGATATGCTCAAAGATGTTAAAGAGCACAGAGAGAACATAATCGTATTAGATGTAGGATGTTTTAGGTGGTTAATGAATCCGACTACTTGGTTTTTAGAGTCAAAAATGTCTGCAACATCGAGTTGTATTTACCTTGCATATTTGCTTGCCAGTTTGGTTACGACCAACTATACGTAGGCAACCTAAATAAGTACCTGAGAACTTGTTGAGCTCTCATCGATGGAGCACGGGCTTGATTTTTGAGCATAGGTGGCTGCACCAATGCTCGGTTTGATCTTCCTTTGGTTGTGCCTCCCCTGTAGATGACCTTTCTATATTGCAAGTGGCTTATATATGCCAATGCTGCCACTAGGAAGAAGAGACTCTCAGAGTTGGAAGCAGAGGCTGCCTCTTGACTTGCTACCGAAGTGGTTCGGGAGACCGTACTCTCAAGAAAAGGAAAGAAATCTGTTGAATCTTCCAGTAAGGGAAAGCAAATCACTGGTTCTAATGAGGATGAGGGAGAGCTCCATACTGATACAGTTGGAACATCTAAAGAAGAAGGTGAGGATGAAGTTGGGGTTGAAGGTGAAGCTCAGGGTGTTAGAGTTGACAGTGATCACGAGGACGAAGTGGCTGGTCTCCCACCTTCTTTCTTTCAAAGAGGATATGTGAGTTCTTCCGTTGTTCACTGAACTCGTTGCACCGATCAACCTAGGTCACCTGATGCCCCAATTAAGATGAAGGAAAAGGTGATCCTAACCATTCCTAATAGAATGACAGTTAGATATCCTGTCCTGGAAGACGGACTAAGAAGAAGAAGATATGATGCCTCTTGCTGGTAGAAAGAGACCATCAACTCTCGTTCCGACTCTAACTCACACTCAAGCTTCTCCTAGAGTCGAGTGGCATACAAAGAACCACCATCAGAGCTCTGATACTTTGAAAGAGGCTCACCCATCGAAGAGGGTCAAGAAGGTCGTTCATCGACAACGTGTTCCTCCAGCTACATCCAAAGAGGAGCCACCTCACGATACTTCTGTTGAAGGAGGAGGTAAAATCTCATTTTCACTTTTTTATATCACCTCATTTTTTAATATGTTGAATTTACTCCATATTTGGCTTTCGCAGGGGTTCGTGAAGAAGGAGAAATTCCATTTGATCCCTCTTCTCTTAACCTTGTGGAAACTAAGGAGCCTAGCTTCGTCCAACGATGCATGAAGCAATGGACGACGAATCTGCTGGTGTTCAAATGAACCTCACTACTGACATCATTCTATCAACTTCCAACTCAGGTACGGGTATTTCTCCATTCGGAGGGCAATTCTGAGAAATGAGTGAATCGGAAAGCGTAGCTCTTCTAATGACCTATGCACTTTATCTTCTTTTAGTGGAACTAAAGGAAGCGGGTGCGAATAGTATAGCTGCAGATCATGCCATGGTGACCGAAGGTAATTTGACTTCCATCCGGTATATATATATATATATATATATATATA